>APFE030574934.1:18177-261667 GCA_000404065.3 Pinus taeda
CACCTATCACAATAAAGTAAAGGTTCGGATCTGCCTCACTCTTTGTGAAACCCATCCCCTGCAAATATGTATCTATCATGGAGCACCAAGCTCTAGGAGCTTGCTTCAGGCCATAAAGGGCCTTCTTCAGTGTGCACACATGGGACTCCTTCCCATGCACCTCAAAGCCCTGTGGCTGCTCAATGTACACCTCCTGTATGAAGCCATTGAGAAATGCGGTCTTCACATCCATCTGGTCGATCTTCGAACCCATCTCTGCTGCTATCGATATAATGGAGCGAATCGAAGTATATCGAGCCATGGGAGCGAAGGTCTCCTCATAATCAACTCCCTCTACCTGGGAGAACCCTCTAGCCACAAACCTTGCTTTGAATTTCTCAATGCTGCCATTTGCAACATGCTTTACCTTGTAAAGCCATCTGGAAGTAACCATGGACTTGCCCTCAGGCCTTGACACCACCTCCCAAACATCATTCTTCATTATAGAAGAATACTCCTCCTGCATGGCCTCTCTCCAGACCTGCTGGCTAGCTGCCTCCTCATAGCTAGAAGGCTCAGAGTCAAGGATGCTGGTAACCATCGCCATATAGCTACAAAATCTCTTAGGTGGTCTACTCTCTCTGACCGGCCTCTTCGGCTCAGCAACAAATGCGGCATCTCTCAAGGTGTCCTGAAGCCACTTGGGCTTACTCTTCCCTGAGCATGCTTCTCCCATAGGAGAATGAAACTCCTCCTCCTCATCACCATCAGTAGCCTGAACTCCTGACTGTCTATCTGTTGTCCTCCTGCCTGCACTTGAACCTGTAGAAGCTGAGGTACCGTGTGAACTGTCCATCAGTGGACTCCCTAGTGAACTGCTCTGTGACCTGCTCGGAGCACCACCCCTCTGGCTCAGTGAGCCACTTCTCACTGATGGACCTGACATCCTCATAGATGTACCTCCAGATCCTCCTGATCCTCGTGATCCCTGCCCACTGGATCCCTGTGACTGACTCAACTGCTGCTGAGGGTTTGGCTGATCCAGATACTCTAACTCCCATGATCTCCTAAAGGCCCTGTCCTCCTCGAACTTCACATCCCATCTGACAACAACTCTCCTCTGTGCAGGAATGTAAACCGAAAGGCCTTTGAGGTCTCACTGTAGCCCACAAAGATACCCTTCTCTGCAGTGGGCTCTAGTTTGGTCCTCTTCTCCTTGGGTATATAGGAGTATGTAATGCATCCAAAGATATGAATATTACCAATATCAGGCTTCTTCCCAGAGAAAGCCTCCTCCGAAGTCATGTGCCCCAAGGCACGATGCAGACTCCTGTTCTGCAAGTAAACAACTGTGTTGCAGGCCTCTGCCCACAAAAACAATGACAACCCCTGATCATGTAACATGGCTTTGGCAACCCTTATGATGGATCTGTTCTTCCTCTCCGCAACCCCTTTCTGCTGGGGGGTTGTAAGGAACAGTGAACTCCCTCCTAATGCGTGCCTCCGCACAATAGTCAACAAACTCTCCAAGGGTGTACTCTCCTCCATTGTCCGACCTCAGGGACTTGATCTTCCGACCTGTCTGTGTCTCCACAAGAGCTCTAAACTCCTTAAACCGCTTGAAGACCTCACTCTTGGTCTTCAAGAAATAAATCCAGGTCCTCCTGGAGTGATCATCAATGAATAAAACATAGTACTCATATCCACTCAAGGAAACATGAGACATCCGACCGCTGACATCAGAATGAATCAAATCAAATATCCCAGTCGCTCTGCTGTCATTGCTGGGAAAAGGGGATTTGGAAAACTTGCCCATCGCACATCCTCTGCAAGTATCAAAGTGATTAGTACTGAAATCTGGCACACCTGTAGTGATCTCCCGCAAGGTCCTCAAGGCTCCATGATACATATGCCCCATCCTGTGGTGCCAAATTTCACACAGCTCAGAACTGCTAGCTCTATTGTCGGTACTACTGCTCAATGCCAAAAGGGGTTGGAATGCAAACTTGTACACCTTTGCATGGCGTACACCTATCACTCTAGCTGAATCAGCTGGAGTGCCCCTGGGATACATCAACACCTGTCCTCCCTTGAACAGTACCTCAAATCCTCTGTCCTCTAGAGCTGAGACGGATATGAGGTTCTTCCTCATCCCTGGCACATAAAGAACATCTGTCACCTTCAAGGGAGGTTTGGACTCCCTCTGAAATGTCAGTGTCCCCACCCCCACTGCTCTAACAACTCTATCATCACCGAGTACTACCTCTATATCAGTGCCACTCTCTGAAATCTCTGAGAAGTACTCACGGACTCCTGTCATGTGACGTGAAGCCCCACTGTCTACATACCAGATACCAGAAGATGCTCCGCTAATCGAGGGAAAAGCATGCTCCCTCTGAACCTGTATGGCAAGTGATCCTGCACTACAGGACTCACACGTAGTGAACGCAAACTCCCGGTCAAAACGACCTGCAAAGTCCTCAACCTCTGCTAAAGCTGCCAAACTCTGGTCCTTCCTCTTCTTCTTTTTCTTCTCCAGACACACAACTGCATAGTGTCCCATCTTTTGACAATTCCAACACTTCACCTTGGAATAGTCCTTCTGTGTGTTAACCTGTTTACCTTTACCTTTGCCTTTGCCCCCACCATTGCTTGTGGAAGCTTGCTTCTTCCCTTTGCCTTTCTTGCCTCCTGCCAACCAGTGCTACATCCTCATCCTTGCTCAAACTGCTTGCTTGGTTGCCCCAAGCTGACCTTTCCTGATCTCTGTCTGAATGCAATCATCCCAAAACCTCTCCCATATGAGTAGAGTCTCACGTGCACAAACCCCATCAGCTAAGTTCATCCATGAACGGGGGAGGCCATTTACTGCAATCTGCACCAACTCAGTGGGTGGAATGGCCTCTCCAATCGCTGCCAACTCATCTCTCACATTAGTAATCTTAGTGAGATATCCAGCTGAGCTATCATTGTCCATCTTAATGTTATTCAACTTCTCCTTCAGGACCATTTTCCGGTTCTCATTGGTACTCTGGTAGATATTGGACAATGTTGTCCACATCTGATGGGCATTGCTCTTTCCTCTCACATGAGGAATGCAATGGTCTTTGATTCCGTCTAGAATCAGTCTCTTACCCTTGTTGTTCTTTTTATTATAAGCAGCCAACTGAGTAGCATCAGTAGGCACAACAACAGGGTTCTGTGTGGTATGCACTATGATATCCCAGACTTCTGCCTCCTCAAAGATACTCTGCATTCTCTCCTTCCAAACGCTACAATTTGTATGCCCATCCAACCTATCCTCCACCCTCAATCCCAATGACATCCTGCTGTCCTAAAACTGAAAAATAGCACTACTGTAGTAAAGATAAAACTTGTTGTTTATGAAAAATCAGCTTGCTGGAATTTTCTGAGTGAAAAATCAGCAGCGATAATTTTTCCCTTTGCTGTCCCAAACTGCACTTCAGCACTCAAGCTCTGATACCATGTAAAAATTTCTGTTTTCCCACCCCGGTTTTCAGTTTCTCCTTATTTCTCCCATATAGTTAAATGCATTTTCCCATAACCATACATTTAACAAGCTGAAAAAATAATTTTTTTTTGAAAACACAAATTCTGGAAATTTTACAAAATGCCAGAAATTGCAGAAATAAAAATCAGCAGTAATAAACAGCCATTTAAACACACAGATTTTTGGTCAATGTGACCTTGGAAAAACCCCCTACAACTCTTGGGGAAAACCAGTTTGAGAGCTCTTCTTTATTTCTGGAAAATGCCTTTTACAGTGAGAAAATTTTCGGCAAAATTTCAGCAAAATAAAATTTTCCAGCAAGCAAACTTATTTGTTTTTCAGCCAAACAAACAAACTGAACTTCGCTGTACGAGATGTACGGACCGTATGGACTGTACAGACATACGGATGTACGAACCATACAGACTGTACTGACTGTCGTACGGACAGACCTCGGTTTCCGTGCAGAAATTCGTCTCCTTGAAATTCGTGCCCAAAAATCAGTCTTTTCCCAGTTTTCTCAGCAAAAATCTGTCTTTTTCTGCTTGTTCTTTTAGCTATACTTATTTGCTGAAAAACTGCCTTGGAATATGTGCCAAGCTGCTGCCTCCTTCTCCTTCCTGTCTAGAAATCTCCCTTGCTCTCTTGCTCTCCTTCTCCCAATCTGCTCATGAAAGAATTGAATGATCTTTTCCTCATTTTCCTCCCTTAACCCAACCCTAAATGACTTTTGGGTGATCCTTAAATCCAATGGCTGAGATAGATTTAAATATATGGCTAAGATTAATGCACATTTAAATCTCACTTTCTATTTTTTAATTCACCCCACTTTAATAAAAACCCACTTAGTCATTTATTTCCAAAGTCACTTTTCCTTTCTAATTTTTCATTGACTTTATAAAAGTCACTTTAAAATTAGACTTAGTAACTTTATCACTTAAAGTCACTTTAAATTAGATTTTAACTTTATAAAAATTATAAAGTCACTTTAGGAGAAAAATTAAAATCTTTTGGACACTTTTCCCTAGGCCAAAGATCAAAGCCTTAGGGAACCACCTGTCCTCTGGTACTAAATTTCAACAGAAAGAAGAGAAAGAGAATAATAACTCATCACATAGAACTTGAAACATCAAGAGTTCTATACTTATGTGAGTTAAAAATAGACAGGTGGATGTAAGAAGAGTGAATGCTATGATTCCAGGAAGCGCACATTTAAAGATATAATCTCAGACTTGCATACAGGCATATGTATTAACTAGTTAACACCAATGAATCTGTAAGAATATAAGAGATATTTCTGGCAGCTACAATTATTGAAATCAGAGAGGAAGTTCAAACATAATGGAAGTTTAACATAGAAAAAACATATTGTAATACTCGAACATGGGAATCACCATTGTTTCATTCATATTAAGAAAGATGTAGATTTGGAATCCATAAAACTTTAGAAGCACATACAGTTTTTTCCTAGAATTCAAAACCCTTTTTCAATGTTTCTTCCTCCCTTTTATAATGAGAGGGAGGGTAAGAAAATCAGTGACAGAAATATCTTCAGTTGGAAATTTACAGTTTTCTGTATGAATGGTTGTCTCAACGTAAATCCTCTAACTATTATAGCAGGGAGATTCCTTTCTTGAAATCAAAGCAAAATAACAATACAGTGATCAAAACAACAAAACAAAATTAATCCATCACAATTGAAATGATGGTTTCTAGAAATATCTTCATGTCATTCTTCTTTGCTGGCCTTTGGTCCTTGCGTGTTCCCACTAAGTCATGGTTAATCCTCTCTCGGCCAGTTCCGGGTCACTCTTAGTGTTTAACAGCCTCTGAAACAACTGCCAACTCATACGCCTTTTTAACTTTATGTTAGATAATATCGGTGCCTTGACACGTCTGGTGTCATGTTTCATGGAGTACCCAGGAGCCTTTCGAACACAGGCCTTTCAAAATAGGAACATCGTGAATAGGCAAGCCCGACTGCCCTTTACAGCCTTGAGAATACAGCCCCCTTCCGCTTCTTTTATGTGATCGAGGGCTTGAACATAGCACTTAGTCCTTTGGGCACTAAAGCTTTCAATTGTCGCATGGGGGCCTTTTCCTTTGTTACTTGAAAAACCTTTAATAACTGCTACACCACATCGGCTGATATCCCGAACGTGAGAACCTTATGAAATATAGCATATGGAACATCACATTCGGGGGCCCCTTTTTCTTATCGCAATCGCAATCCCGCATCCGACGCTGAATACACTTTCCCTAAAGCTTTTTCGCTAAGCAGTTGTGATCGCCAATATGCGGGATGACGTCATCTTTGCCACGTGTCACCCTGTGAGTGGTGACACGTGTCACCTAGAAATGGCCCCATAAGACCCCTAAAAACGCAGAAACCAAGTGACACATGTCTGCCTGCCACGTCAGCATTTGTACTGCCACGTGTCCTCCGTACTACCACTTGTCATCCGTACTGCCACATCATTGGTGACGTCAGCTACCATGTTTGCTCTGAGGACCAATCATAGGTCGACACATGGCCCCCATGGAGGAGAGAGAAAAAGGCTTGCTTGGCCCTGTTTTTTCATGCTTTTCCTTTGTATATGGTTTTCTCATTCCCCCGGTGATGTACGACTTTATCACGATATCGACGGTTCGCAGGTCTTTTTAAGTTGAAACCCCACTAATGCGCGATTGCCAATTCCACATGGAGGAGAGAGAAAGGGGGTCGCCCATCCTCGTTTTGTTCGCCTCTCCTGTGTTAAACTGTTTTAGTCCTTCCCCGACAATACAACATTATATCGCAGATCGACCCCTGCGAGTTCTTGGAGTATGCTGTGACTGCATGCCTGCAATGAAATCCAATTTGCCGGATTGTGATATCGGCTTTCGGCGCTAAGAACCGCCGATAACCCTTAAGTGTGAGCCTCGGTAATCCACCGATAGCCAATCGCCGATTGCGATTTGCCCTCCATATTTAGCCAGTTTTTGGTTTGCTGGGCTTTTCCAAGGTAAACCTTCAAAATGCTTTATCTTCTGCTCTAGGAGTCCATTTTTGGACTTCCATATATCGTTGGAAAGCTCTTTTCGAGTACTACACAATGGGGAGGGTCTGATTCAACTCTGAGATCTTCTGTGGCCTAGGAAAGGGGCTCCAAATGTCACTACTCATGGGCAATTTTGACCATTTGAAACCCACAATGCAGTGAGTGACAACACTTGGCACGAGAGCCCTAGACTGTTGTATTATATGTTGTTAATATAACGAAGTTGGGTTGAAAATGTAAAACGTTGTCTATATTATGTGCTTGTGTGATTGACTGCGATTTATATTCCGTTGTGCAAAGTAGTATTATTGAGATTCTTGGTTTGTTAGCGTCAGAGATTTTAAGATTCTATCCTAGACCCAAGGTCGTGGAAATTTAACACGGACCTCTTGAATCCTAGTGAGGAAGGGGTCTATGCCTTCCCCCTTCTACATTCGATGAGCCTCAACTTCTCCTCTAAGTACATCTTCTGTTGCTTGGAAGTTCCATGTTATAGCATGGAGAAAGTCTCCCACATCTCTCTGGCAGTACCTTTGCCAACTATGTGTGAAACAATGTGATTTTGGACTTCGTCTAGGATCAACCTCTTTACCTGCATCTTGGGGCACTTCTACTACTACATCAGTATATTTCTTCAGGCCATATTCATCTAGAAGGAAGGACATCCTTGCCTTCTAGATGACATAGTTGGAAGCTTCATCCAACCTGTCCTAGTCTCGAAGCCCAGTAGTGGCCATCTCTACAAATGTCGAAAATCTCCTCTTCCCTTCTGCTCAACTGCTGCTAGGCTTTTCGCACTCCCTTTTGGAGTGATAAACTCTGCTCACAACGACTATTGATCTGCAAGGGAAATCGAACTTCTTGAGACTAGAAGTTCCCCAAGGAAAATTTTCCCTTAGTGTGTGCTCTTCTTCCACTCGACGCTAGCTCTGCACTAGCAAACTGCTGCAAATCTACTGTGTCCAGCTAGAGATATGCTCTGTGAAAATGTTGGACTACACCCTCTGCCTCTGGAATCCCTTGATTTGCAGAGATCGAAATTTTCTATTCCACTCTTATAAAAAGTCGAATCTCTTCAAGAAATTTGACCTCTTGGCAAGGTGATTGCACTTCCCTCTGGGGTTTCGATTTGCTTCCCACACTGAACAGCGAAACTTCACCTTTCTTTGCTATTGAGCTCTTTGGCTGATCATTTGCGCTCTGATACCATGTGAAAATTTGGAAACCCGAATCCTATTGCAGCAACTGGAAATTATTCACCTAATTGTTATTTTTAATTAACAATTTATTTAATGTTTTCTATAGCAAATACTAAATAACTCACACTGCAACCTACACAAATAAAACTATAGAAGAATAAACGTTGGAAGAAATTTTAGCACACAGACATAAAATGACAGTTATATTTGGGCCAATGTCTCTGGAAAAACCCAACTTGGGAAAACTGGTGTAGGAGTGAGGGTTTTATTTATTATGCAATAGTGAAATCTGAGTACATTTACGGATGCCCAACTGGCTATCCAAACAGAAAGAAAATATGAGAAAAATACTGAAGGGAATTACCCTTCTCCCACAAGAAATATCTGGCTAGACTTTCACTATCAAAAACTCGGCCACCTGGAGCACTGTGTCAGCCTCTGCGCTGCTCTACGTAGCAGGTTGGATGGATTACTTCGAATTGGGCTAAGATGAAATCGTTCTACCTCTAGATGCTGAGAAAATCGTCTCTCCGGCGCTCTGGGATTCCTTCCCGACCTCTGGAACTGAGCACGATTTTTCTTCTCTCCAAATTGAATTGCCTTGCTGAAGCAACTGCACTGCCCCTTAGCGCTGCCTCTCTAGGATAATTCAGCTCACTTGCTGTTGCCTCTCCGGATTTGGAAAATCTTTCCTCTAGATCATTGTCTCTGCCCCCACTCACTGCTTCGATCTCACTGGCTCTCTCTCTTTCCAGTGGTTGGCTACTGCTACTCTGGAAATTGATCTGCTCATGAAATCGAACTGCTCAAGTGTCTTCTCCAAGTGCCCATCGACTTCTTCTTATAATCCTCTTTTGGGACTCCAACGACCAAGATTAAATCTTAATCAATGACCAGGATTAACTTGAAGCCAATCAAGACATCACTAACACTCTAGCCGTTGTGGTGAGACCAACTCTTTGACATCCTCGTGATGGTCGATGGTGGCGAACTGATGCCAAGCTTGGTCGTCCGTGATGGTGTCCGTGCGCTCAATGGTGACATCCTACTGAAAGCGAACTCTTGCCTCCGTTGCATTCGAGTACACTGATATGGCCCTGCTGTCCAACTCGTCTGATAGCATGCACATGGCTGTATGGGTGCAACTGGACCGACAACATGTTGATGCATAGTGTTTGCGTTGATCTCCAAGCATGTGCTGGTGGTCGTGCGCATCAACTTGTCAAAGTACATGTTCAGCGCCAGTGGGACTTGCTTCTTGTCTTCGCCTCGGTGAGTGTGCCAAATGGGAGGGATCGCATGCGTGCACACAATGACAAGCATGCTGCTGAATTCCCTTGCATGCGATCAACAACACTTCTCACCTTCTCTGCTCTGTGCCAGCTGCTGGGATGGATCTATAAATTGTGCGGGTGCAGTTTCATCCGTCTGTGTATGTTGTGCCCCTGCTATACCTGTTCTTGTTGCAACTCATTCTCCCATCTATGCAACTCCCATTCTTTCTTGAGTTGTTGCTTCAGCACATGCAACTCCTTCTCTGTTCCTTTCTCTGGCTTCGCACGATGCTCGTGTCGCGTCGTCACCTCATAGTCTCAATCTCCAAAGCTGCTTCAGTCATGAGTGGATCTTCTTTGAACTTGCAACTTTGCTCCACCTCTATGCTATCAACAACCTTCCTCTTGCACTCGCCACATGCAGGTGTGCTGCCTTCTGTTGTTGTTGATGGTGCTGCTCGCTGTGATGTCGTTGCCATCTTATCTTGATGTCCTTATCTATGACCAACTTGATGTCTTCATAGGTAGGCAAGCTCATAGACACTTGCTTGGCTGCAACCCTGTTGTGCTCTCAACGGTGTCCTTTGACTCGGTTCTCGTACTTGTGCTTCTGAGAGACAGACAGACACCTGTGATGCTTGGAGACATAGGAACACTCATGGAAAGCAATCTGTCAGTCGAAAACCAAAATGAACTTGAGAACTGACTTGCAATATACCTGTGTCACTGATCATAAAGGTTGCGCGATTTCCGCCAGGAGGTTGGAACACTGATTGCCAAAACTACGCAAGGCACAGCCCGGGCTATCGGGAGGAGGCCTACTGAGGACTGAAACTGCGCAATGCGCAATTTCAGTCAGCAGTGACATGCAACCAGCGAACTGCATTGTGCAATTTCAGTCAGCAATGGCATGCTACTAGCAAACTGCATTGCGCAGTTTCTGGGACCAGCAGGACACTGCCTCCAAGAATTGCGCAATGCAAGTCTGGAGGTCAATGTTGGGCTAGACTTGCTCAATTTATGGAGGGAAGGCAGAGTCTTCACTTCCGGAAATGTGCGGTGCTAGCCGGGCAGGGCATGATCTGGGCCAAGGCAGCCCAGACCAGCCAACGGGCGACTGAAAACACGAGAAGTCTAGATGCATGGTGAGATGAGTGTAAACAAGAGTGAATGATCATTCATGCAAACAGCAAGTGCAGGATTCAGAAAACGGGAAAGAATGCATGTGTGTAAAGCGAGTCGCCACAATGGCGACCGTCTATGCAAAAACATTGTTATGCTTGTGACAGCAGTGAGATGCAAACGAAAACTGAAACGGTGCTTCAACAAGCTAACATACATCAAAACGACAACAAGCACTCATTGAAATCAAGCAGACAACACTCACACAAAGCGAAACACAAAAAGTGACAGAAAAGCAACGCAAGACATGAAAAACGAGCTTACCCCAAAACAACTGAGCTGAATGTGCCGACGAATCCTAGATGCAATGTGGGATGTCAGAGCTGCAAGGTCGATGTGAGGAATGAGCTTTGCAACGTCCAATTTACATGCATGCCACAAATCTAGGAAAAGTGACACTTGGCGAAAGATTTCTAAAATGATCCTTGCATGTAACCTCCAACTGCTAAAAATAGATCCCTGAATCAAGGGATGCCTTTGCATGTTGCCTTGGGAAAAACAGTCCATGCATACAAATTAGTTTTGCTTGGTCCCAAAGGGAACCGGTCAACCTGAAGGCACATGACCGGTCTGCGAGCCTAGGATGAAAATTTGCGCCATTTCTGGGTTGAGCAGAGATGGTTGTCGCAGAAGGATTGCGCAATTTCTGAGAAGAACAGGTCACTATCTCCCAAGATTGCGCAATTTCTGCACTGAGCAGCTGTCCTGGGTCAAACCTCGCAATTTTCTCAAGGAAGCATGTCTGACTGCATCTCGCAATTTTTGAGCCTAGTAGGCTGCCTAGCTGGATTTGCGCAATTTCTAATAGCTGCTGGGTTGGCTGTCCCAAAGGGATTGCACAATTTTTGGGCTGAGCAGTCCTGCTAGGTTGTATTGCGCAGTTTTTCCAGTGAAGGTTGACAAGCAGGATTGCGCAATTCTAGAGCCCAGTAGGCTGCCAGTCAGGATTGCGCAATTTCTGGAGGGAAGGTTAGTTCCCCTCCAGAATTGTGCAATTTCTTGAGGGAGCTGCTCAGCCTGCAGCTGGACCAAGTCCAAAGAAACAACCTGTGAGGATGCAGCAAGCTATCATGCACAGGCTGGCAATCTGCTAGAAAACTACTGAAGCTTGTGTACTTGTTAGTGCAAGACATACTGCTAAGGATGGTTGGTAGAGAGGCTCCAAAACGAAGCGAAGCCAAAATTTTGGATGGTGGTTGTAGCCGCTACAACACTTGGCAACACACTGGTAGAACTCCAGCTCTTTGAATGGACCTTGTTCGTGAAAAGCAACTCTAACACCTCTAGAAGTATTGTTCAATTCTTAGTTCGTCTTGGTTTCCACACTTGCTTGATTGTAAGATGTAGCATCTGCCAAGCTCTCGGTCGATTGACACACATTCCAAGCCAAGCCAACACAGTTTTTTCGATTGGGGTTGAGGGGTATATTGGTGCACAAGCAGCATAGTTGTCAGAGTTTTAGTTTCATCTCTGGTGTTGCTCCACTGCCAGCAGGCCTGGACAGTCCCCGGTGGAGTCACACAGGAACACAAGCATCGCTTTGCTTCCAGCGAGCCTGGTCAGTACCCCAGCGGAGTTACTTGCATCACCTCTCTGCGCAGGAAGCCTTTCTCTTCTTTCGCCTTGTTCATTTTTCGTTTTCTCGAAATTTTTCACTTTTTCACTTTTTTCATTTTTCATTTTCATAAATGTGCATAACACTTATTCATTTCAGAGGCGGAAGAGGGATTGCGACTTGTTGAGAGCAGAAGAGGTTGTTCCTTCAGAGAAGTAGTTTATATATACCTCTGACGTGCTTGTTAAGGTTTTCCCCCTCACCTTACTCTACTTGACTGAGTTGACAAGGATTAACCCAAAAACAACCGACTAGAGTAGGTGATAGTAGTTAGCGCGCAAGCGTTGTGTTTTCACCAAGGTTCATTTCGAATAGTATGTATTTTCCATTGATGTACCATGGAGTGAAGACAACAAGTTCTTACATAAGAGAGCTGACAACAGATAATCAAATGTTCATAGTTGTACAAGTCCTCTTGTACTTTACCCAGCTTGTTTCAAGAGTCACACATGGTCTATGCGAAACTAACCTACAGACATAAACAAGCAAACAAACCAAAAAGCAAAGCAAGAAGCAGAAGCAAATGCTAAAGCAAAGCGAGTAAGCAAACAAACACACAAAGAAAGAAGCAAACATGCATGCAAGCAAACAACTCAAAAAGAAAACACTACTCCTACTCCTAAACTAACACTGCATAGGTCGTCTCACATGAAGTGATACTTCCAATGCAGCCATCGACACATTGGTTGACCCATGTCGGTGAAGGCATGGTTCGCGAATAACACAACTATGCAAACCAGTAGATGTGAAAGATACAACAATGAAAACAGACACACTCCAAGCTTACAAGCGTCCACATAACAAAAATGAGTGAAAGTGCATGACATGCACTCTGTGGACTTGCCATGGTGCTGTGCTACACTGCATGCAAATGTTGAGTGTATGCATTCCATTGACCGTGATGTGCAAGAAAACGTGAGAAAGGTAGACGACTTAGGTTGCGCAAGTGTGCTTGCTGTGTAAGATTCCTCCAATGCATGAGCTATGGGATTGTGTAGTTCGAGTGGAGGAAGTAAAATCTAAGTGTTGGATTGTTCTTCAGTGCTTACAGATGAGTGATGAGGAGCCTCAAGTGTTTGAACAATTTCCTAATCGAAAGTGAGACCAACCTCGGGAGAGCGAGGGCCTGACATAACCATCAGCTCGGGCTGAAGTGCCTCGACAGTCTGGGGGGTTTCGACTTCATCGATAGATATATCATTGTAGACCAGTGACTTAGATGGATTAACAACAAGTGAATCAACATCATGATCAGATGATGAGGTAAAGAGATCACAACAGCCAAGATCAGAAAACTCAGGATGTTGGTCGACATCCTCATGATTTGATGAATCACACAGAGGGGTAGATCAGAAGAAAGGATGTTCACCCTCTACGTTTTTGGAAAAAGAAGATGAAAGATCAAGTGGATTTTCAATGAATGATTGGTCCTCTCTATTGTCGGATGATGGGTTGACATATGGTGTGTCCTGCGGATGATCAACAATGGGTGCATCCGTGGATGGAGATACACATGAAAAATCGGGGATGGCAGGATCATTAAGGATGTCACGAAAAAACGAAGGAAGTACGGACAGACAAGGATGGTCCTCTGCTGCTGGTGGATGTTCAAGATCCCCGTTATACTCTTCATGAATTCCAGTGCATGTTGGTTGTGCAACACCAACTTCGTCGATATATCGATCCTTGTTCAAAACAAGTGTAGAGTCCGGAATGGAAGAACACAAGACAGTGTCATCCAGAGGATGATCAGAATATGAAGACGGAGGTTGAGGTACAAAATACATGTGACGAAGTATGGGACTCACAACCAATTCTGCGCAAAAATCAGAAGGAGCGATGTGGGGTTCAACAAATTTGTGTTCATTCTCTCCCACATCACTCTGCGATGGTGGAGTTGTTTGATGAGGGCATGACAGATAGTCACTTGTGACAGCGACCGTGTTTGTCTGTAACTGCGCAGCTCCATCACCAAAGTATGCTGAGCGGGGTTTGAGCTTGAACTTCTTCTTGGGATTGACAAATTGGATAAGGCAATACTCGAATCTGTCAATGAGATATTGAAACTTCATCTAGATTCTCGGAGCTTGAAACTGCAAAACACGGAAGCACTGCCAAAAATCATCAAGCGATTCATGCGAAGCTTTCCGTTTTTTTAACAGTTTGTGGTCAAGATTTTCAGGATCAAAATGATGGAAGGTATCTTCAATGAGATCGCAGAATTGCTCAAGTGAGTGCACGTTGTCAGCTGGTAGGCTACACAACCACCGATGTGGGGATTCGAGAAGTGTGTATGCAAGCAGCAGACTGGCCTGTTTGTTAGAACATCCATCGTCCTCGTCAAGCATGGCAAGGAAGTCATGTAGGAACACAGGCCAGGCTACTTCGCCTTCACCATCATACGTATATGTAGACAAGAGATCAAAAAAGTCCCTCGTGATGTGGACAGGCTAGGGATGCAAAAAACTTCATGGAGGGTTGAGAGTGCAAGACTCCATGATAGATGTGTAAAGGTTCAAAACAGGATGAGGTGACACAACTTGTCATCTGGCCCTCCTAGCGCCAAAAATGTTGACGATGCTGGACCCACTAACATGTCAGGGGATCTCCCTGGTAAGAAGTCCCAATTAGACCTCAAACCGTTTGGTGTAGGAGTCCCAACAGTGGGTCGTATGGTATCGCCTTGACCGCGGTTTCGCACAGAGGCAAGTAAGATGTCCCTATTGGTAGCAAGGGTGTGACATATGCAGTAAGTCAAGGAAGGTGCATGAGCGGTTCTAACACATGGAGGATGAGGTGAGTACGCCCCTTGGAAACTTGTGACAACACGGAGTTAAGAAGGGAACACACGAGCTAAGATGCACCACAACATGGAAGGCAAGTAAGCTAGCAATCCAAAGTGATGGTTAAACCAACAACACATTTTAGTAAGATTCATACATACATATACAGAAAATAGCTACACATGCATGCGTAAGAAAACAAAGACATATATCATTTAGAGTAAACAAGATAGCTTAAATACGATACGACATATGCATGAAACATATTGGCTTTGTTATATTAAGAACTGAAAGTTCCAGTCATACAATACAACCATGACCAACCACTAGTTTCGATAGCAGAACGTTACAGTCACCACCGCCTGCTCCTCCAAAGAGATATACTAGCTCTGCACAGTGGAAAAGCCAAGGCTCGTTACAATACTGTCCAAGCTATCTCTAAGATACTTCTATTGGAAGCTTGGCTGACCAAAAGCCTTGACAATGAGTTATGAGGGACTATTTATAGCAAAGGGTCGGGTGACCCTTGACATTCCCCTTTGTGACCGTTCATCTATCCTCATGACTCTTCAACTACTCTATTACTGTTACATTCAACTATCGACACTTGAACTTCCACTTGACAAGACGTTACATTACAATGCACATGTGCCCATGTGAGACAAAATGGCTTAAGCAAGCCGTGCAAGACATCACTGACACTCGGACCATTGTGGTGAGACCAACTCTTTGACATCCTTGTGATGGTCGATGGTGGCAAATTGATGCCAAGCTTGGTCGTTCATAATGGTGTCCGTGCGCTCAATGGTGACATCCTACTGAAAGCGAACTCTTGCCTCCATTGCATCCGGGTACACTGATATGGCACCTCTGTTCAACTCATCTGATAGCATGTGCATCGTCGTCCTGGGTGCGATTAGACCAACAACATGTTGATGCATAGTGTCTACGCTGATCTCCAAGCATGCGTTGATGGCCATGCGCATCAACTTGTCAAAATACATGTTCAGCTCCAGTTGGACTTGCTTCTTGTCTTCGCCTTGGTGTGCCAAATGGATGGGATCATATGCGTGTGCATAATGACATGCACGATGTTGAATTCCCTTGCATGCGATCAACAACACTGCTCACCTTGTTTGCTCCGTGCCAGCTGCTGGGATGGATCTATAACTTGTATGGGTGCAATTTCATCTGTCTGTGCATGTTGCGCCCCCTGCGTACCTATTCCTGCTGTAACTCATTCTCTCGCCTATGCAGCTCCCATTCTTCCTTGAGTTTCTACTTTAGCACATGCAACTCCTCTGTTCCTTCACGCGATGCTCATGTCGATGTAATTACTTCATAGTCTCAATCTCCAAAGCTGCTTCCATCATGAGTGGATCTCCTTTGAACTTGCAGCTTTGCTCTGCCTCTATGCTATCAACAACCTTCCTCTTGCACTCGCTGCATGCGGGTGTGCTGCCTTCTGCTGCTGCTGTGGTGCTGCTCGTTGTGATGTTGTTATCATCTTATCTTGATTTCCTTGTCTACGACCAACTTGATGTCTTCATAGGTAGGCAAGTTCATAGACACTTGCTTGGCTGCAACCCCGTTGTGCTCTCGACGGTGTCCTTTGACTTGGTTCTCCTAAAGGCCATTGTACTTGTGCTGCTGAGAGACAGATGAACACTTGTGATGCCTGAAGACATAGCAACACTCATGGCAAGCAATCTGTCTGTTGAAAACCAAAATGAACTTGAGAACTGACTTGCAACATACCTGTGTGACTAATCATGAAGGTTGCGCAATTTCCGTCGGGAGGTTGGGAGACTAACTGCCAAAACTACGCAAGGCATAGTCCGGGCTGTCGGGAGGTGAACTGACTGCTGGAACTGCGCAATGCACAGTCCATCCTGGCCTACTGAGGACTGAAACCTCACAATGCGCAATTTCAGTCAGCAGTGACATGCAACCAACAAACTGGATTGCGTAGTTTCTAGGGCCAGCAGGACACTACCTCCAAGAATTGCGCAATGAAAGTCTGGAGGTCAGTGCTAGGCCAAACTTGCGCTATTTTTGGAGGGAGGGCAGAGCCTTCGCTTTCGGAAATGTGCAGTGCTAGCTTGGCAGGGCGACCTCTGGGCCAAAGCAGCCCAGACCGGCCGACGAAGAGTAATTCATGACATCGAAGAAAGGAGCTCTTCAAGTAGTTGGTTGTTCCATGATCTTCACATGAGGAGCTGTTGTAGGTCCCTAGTTAAGAGGGAACCTGAAAAGAAGTTTCTTACTTGGAAGAAACTTGAAATTCCTAAGCCATGAGGGATTTTAGGTACATTCCTTTTTGATAGGAATGAGTACATTCCTCTATTGGAATATGTCCTCCCTATTTGAGAGGGAGAGATATACACGTCATTCTAGTCTTCACCTAGGAAGACAAAATGGAGGATTGGGTAATCATTTAGCATCCAACACTCTTTGAGGATGAGATAGGGCATCCAATAGAAGAGTAGTCGTGGAGGACTGATATTCTTTGAGGGTTGGGAAGTCCAAGATAAGAATAGCCCTCATGGAATGCACCTTGAGTACTCGGGTAGAGGATGTTCCGAGAGAGACAATGATGAGGATGTTTATAAATCATTGGTGTTGCTAGCATTGAGCTTAGATCTTATAGAGATATGGAGTTTTATAGGCAAGGCCTCCCTATGTAACAATGTTGGTGTATATGATGCTATACAAATGAGTTACCAATCCTAATTCTTCTTATGAGAAATTCTTCCAATTTAGAAAGTCCAAGTACCATTATGAATACCTCCCTAGTTAAGAGGGAGTGTTGAAAAGTGTAACTAGGTTCAGTCTTCATAATGACATGTAATTATGATTTTATGTAATGAGATGTAAAGAAGAAAAATAAATTTATTATATTTCTTGCTTCATTGGTTTCATGAGCAAGAGATTTTATTTTTGAAACAAGACTCCCATTGAGAGTCTTTAGGAATTATTTTTTATCTAGTCATAAAATGATAGAGTCATTGTCATGTAATGAACTCATGTTACACTTTGTATAGAGTCAAACTTGACTATCTAAAGTATCCTCCAAGACCTTGTTACTTATTCTCTTCAATTAGACCTACAGGGTAAGTTCCTCAGACAGAACACCAAAGAACACCGCTCACAAACAGATCACAAATCAATACACCAGTATTCTTGACGTGGTTAAAACCCTAAAAAAGGGAAACAATCCACGGCCTAAGCCAACACGGCCACTTCAGGCAATTTATTAATAAAGGAAATAAAATTTACATAAGTTTCTTTCATGAACGATTACTCTACAAATGACCCTCCATGCTCTTTAAATAGAGATCATGGACCAATCAGGTGTTAAGCTACGGATCAAGTGTCGGTAATACCGAGGAGAGAATGAACCGTCGGATCACTTAATGTCTAGAACATATTGTGATCGTTGGATTGTAAGTTACAAATGTACATAGTAAAGAAACACACTTTACCTAACTCTACAATAGACCAAGTTATACTTAACTCTTTCCTATGTGTCGGAATATCCTAACATCCCCCCTGTTGTCGCACAGATTGTCTAGGCAGCGCAACAACGCTCAGACCGGGGGCTATCACCCTGATCCCCGATCTCTCCGTTTAAGCCGTCTCCCGAGGCTAAGGGGGGTAGACCCTATGAGATAAAAGAAGACCAACTGTGGACCAGTTGGGTGGGGAGACACAGCAAGGCAATTTAGCACCTAATTGATTTTAGAAATTAATGTACCAATGCTTTATGGAGTTAATGATTAAATGATTATTTATTAAATATTGCAGTAATATGAACCTTGTAAAGCGATCATTTATTATCAAATAACCCAAGAAAAGATTAGTTTTACCAAATGCGAGATAATCAATAAATGTGCAATGCCTTAACAATATTACAGCAATTAAATTTCTAAAGATTGAATGCTTTAAACAACCATACAATTTAAATGCTACCCAGCTAATCTTCAGAAGTAAAAAATTAAGCACATTTAGCTATGTCAAATACCACGAAAAACTTTTCTTTCAATTTTTTTTTTTGATATTTTATTTTTTAATGATTTTTCATTTTATGATCAAAATCATGAAATAAAAAACTAAATTCTAAAAAAAAAATGTTTTATGAATTTTTTATAGTTCTAAATTCAAAATTTAAATAAAACAAAACTAAAATTAAACTATAACTAAAAAAACTATAAGCTAAATAAAAATTAAAATCAAATCTAAGCTAAAAGAATTTTTTTTTTATGCCTTCTATGAATTTTTTTAAATTTTTATGATTTTTAAATTTTTTAATTTAAAATGAAACAAAACTTAAAATCTAAATAAAATCTAATTTAAAACAAATGAAAATCGATTTTTATATTTTTTTATAAAGATCAAAAATAAAAATAAAAATGAAACTAAAATCTAAAACTAACAATAATCTAATTCTAGAAATTAAAATCTAAATTAAAAAAAAAAAAAGCCTAACGTAAAACTAACCAACGCATACATAAAAAAGAAAACAAAGAAGAACTTACACATATTGAATTTTTTTTGTTTTCGTTGTTGTAATATGCAGGTTGATGGCCGATGGTGGAAGGGATGTAATGAACGCAAGTGGAGGGAGTAGCAGGGATGGCTGCGTCGATGGCTCAGCTACGTGAGAGGCAGGGTAAGCAGCAAGTAAATGAGAAACACGTGAAGGAGAAGTGTGGAAATGGAGGACAGTGCGAAGGGAAATGCGGGTCAAAGAAATGAGGACAGTGTGGGACGGCCAGCAGATGGGCAACTTCGATGCCAGGAGATGGAGGCTACGGGTTTTGGTAGCTCGGAACAGTAGTGATGAGTCAGGGAGGAACGCAGGTGGGCAAGTACGTAGCAAAGAGAGCTGGTGGGGTTTGAAAAGAGTCGACGGGGATAGCGTTGAGTAAAATGAGGTCGGAAGGAGGCGTGGAGAATGTTGGAGCATCGAAATTCGATTTGAATGGCAGTTGCATTGACAACAACGAAAAACTGTTGCCCCTAAAAAGAAAATTCAATTTTTTTTTTGCAGCAATAAAAACCCAGGCAATAGTGAAAAATGAAAACGCAGGTAGCAGACCCGTAGTCCAGAAACTTAATTGAAATTTTAAACCCTTCCTGCTTCAGATTGCGTAATGGAAACCCTGATCAGTTTGCCTGATGGAAAACCTTGAAAATTTTTCCAAAATCTAAAGTAAATATCCTGCTCGAACTGAACCTGAGGTCAGATCTTACCCTCCAAGGCCTAGATTTGGCTTCAGATAAAATGTTTTCTTCCGACCTGCAACCTGCAAAAAACCGAACAGCCAGAAATAAAATGTGCAAGAAACAAAACTAAAAAAACCCTAAACCCAACTAAATAATTACAGTAATTACAGCTGAGAGGCTCTAAATAGCCAGATTTTTCAATATGCCATAGAAATATTTTCAGAGTTTTAAATTTAATGTGAGATGCTTCAAAAAACCCTTCATGCATTCAAAAAAAAAAATTCAAATGATAAGCCTAGGATCAAAAACTGGCTGGGCTCTTTCAGGAAACACAATTCGAGATTTGGCTAGTTCAGCCGAGAACTTCCCCTAACTCCCGGTAAACTCAAAATTAAGAATATCCTGCACAGTTTAAATCAACCATTAACATAGAGGGAGAAAACAACAGTGAAATTCAGATCAAATGGAGATACTTGCCATTATATCCCAGAAATTAAACTATCATTCAAACCCCAGAGATCAAACAAGATACCTGTGCCTAAATCAATCTTCATCAAGCTATCATCAATCGCTGAAACTAAATTTATGCAGAAAAATAAAACATCTTACAACATTTCCAGAAGAATAACACCAGCAAGATTTTCAACCCCAAAGTCTTCCTTTATTGCACAAAAAATGACTACAAGAGAGCTTTCTTTAGCACACTACTCTAAGATCAAATCATCTCAAATGACCCCTGACACCCTATTTAAAGGAAATTTTCCCAACGGCTAGTTCGAGTGATCCATGTTAAACTAATCTCAACTGTCGATGAGGATCAAAATCCCTTTCAATCTCATCCGTCGAATTTTTAAATGCATTTTAGTATATTAAAAAATTAAAATCCTGCATTTATTTACTCAAAACTTTGACTTATTATTATTTTATTTTTCAAAAAAAATTATTTATTTTTAATTTTTTTTTTTAGTTTTTTTTTTTACTTTTTAATTTTTTTATTTTTTTAATTTTATTTTTTACTATTTATATCTTTTATTATTTTATTGTTATTTTATTTTTTATTTTTGGATCTTCGAACTTAACCTTTGGAAAAATCACTTGGGACCTAGGACTTAGGACTTATGAGAGGATTAAAACATTTCCTAACCCTCAAGACACTTAACATCATGACTTTTACAATTTTACATCTCAAGGGGGAAAACCCATTTGACATAGACCCTCATAGACCACCTAGTCTTGCAATACAAATATAATCTAGCAAGTCAAGCAATTTGAAATAACCTAACCAAATAGTTAGGATTATTTCCAAATTACTTTTACATAGACTCGAAGTCCACTAGGATTCCCCTAAGATTATAATGACAAAATTCATTTCGGCTTTGAGGTTAGGCTGAAGGAAAACTCTGCCGATGATAGGTCGGTGAAACAAAAAACCTTCCGGAACGTAGATTATCACTAGAAAATTAGGTTTGCCTAAGCAGTTTACAAACCGACACAGATCTGCTAAGATTATTTACAATTTACACATGCAGACTGGGTTTACAACATAACATGATCGAGTTGAAGATGACAATCGAATGGCACGGACACGTCAATCAAGCGCTAGCCCTTTTGCGAAAAAAGGGGGTGTACTGCTATGGGTAGTTGACACGTAGTGGTCAACATTTGGCTCTACTTGGGGACATGTTGCTGCGCTGTAGGAATGTGAGAATCTAGAATCTGCATCCACGCAACACACAACAAAACATAAGTAGCATCCATCCAAAAATCATCATATAACATTAAGCACAAGAAAGATATAAGCTCTTCATTTATTAACTATCTAGTAAAAAGTAAATCTAATCCTAAAATAGAAATGAAAATGCTGAAATGACAAGGTGTAGGGTTAGAAATACAATACAGAGGATGCCCCATGGCATCAGATGCGTCCAATATATTGTATACTGCGCATTTGCTTGCGTTCAGGCAAATCTGTCAGCTGCTTATCGAATGTGCCATGTCCAATTCTGCATACTTTAGGACTTTCTCCTATCCGAAAATCAAGTTGCTCGCAACTGTCTGATGCATCAAATCTTTTTCTCATTTTCTTCTTCTTGCGCTTTTTCTTTGTGGTAGGCTGTATCACTGATGATGTGGAACATTCTGCTTCAAAACCCTTAGATGATGTATGTAAAATATGTGTGACATGTCTTTCTTCATTTTGCATTTGATTTGTCAAGGATGATAGATCAATCTCACAGGTGCGATGAGTTATAATTGGATCTTCAATGACTGGTGGATTAACCATGTGAGCATCAACCTGATTATTAATTTCCCTTTTATCCAGGTCACCTTCAATTATCCACTTTTCAATGGAACAAAGGACCTCATAATAAGATGGAGCTTGTTGCAATAGATAAGGAGGCTCCTGATCTATTGACGTTCCATGGTCTCTTTCATCCTTTGACCGTTGTTGAATTTTTTGAACCTGTATTTTAATGGCATCTATCTGACTAAAGTGTTCAACCTTCATAGCACTGATTTCCCTGGCATGGTCTTCTTCCATATCTTTTATTACTTTATCGTTCTTTTCCTTTATAGTCATCAAGCAACGATGCATAGAGTTTATCTCTTTCTTATGATTTGCTTGCATGGTAGCCAACTGATTATTATGATCGAATGTCATGATAGTCATTTCTTCATCCATAGTTAATAACTTGTTTTGCATAGAATTAATTTCCCTATCATGATTAGCTTTCATGGTCGTCATATTTTCCTCTAAGCCTGATAACTTGCTTTGCATAAAACTAATTTCTGTGTCATGATTAGTTTTCATGGCTTCAATTTCCTTAGCATGCTGATTTTGCATGTCGATTATGTGATCAAAGTGTTTAATTTTCATGATCTCCATCTCCTTATTACATTTTTCCAAGTGGGTGCATAAAGTTCTCACGTCATTGGCTTAAGTAGTTTGATTGATCTCCATATTTTTTACAAGCCGCATTAGTTCTTGTATAATTTGCTTCTAATCTTCCTTTTCATTGTGAACACTGTTTTTACAATTTGTCCCTGCTTTTCCACTATCCTGGATTTGATCTGCAATGGTACAGGTGGATGGCATACTCTAATATGAAGAAATGTCTTGAAATCTTTCATCGACCGCTGGACCTTTTATAAGATTACTTTCATTCTGTTGCACAATTTTAGGGGCACAAGGCGAGCTATGTGGATAACCATATCTATCTTGAAAAGCATTGAAAATGTCTTGTAAAGAAGTGAAAGAGTCTTCAGGACAATTATTAAACCAATTCAAAGCATCACCCTCTAAAGAAAGGACAAATAGACGCATTTTGACATCTTCATGATTATATTGAGGAACTCTACAATACATGAATGTTATACGATAAAAACTCCATAAATGCCTTCTAACAGCGACTGAACCACCACCTAAGAACAAAGGTAATTTAGAAATGGCCACTTCCGGTAAATCATGGAGATGATTAGTAAAATGACATGGTTTAAACGAATAATCCATGATGAATAACGAGGGACCAAATGGATGATAGAAAAAGATCTTTGCTCAAGAAAACCAAGAGATGAAAGAAGTGGAGTCAATCTAATTCTAGGATCCAAAAAGCAACAAACAAGCTAATATGAAGGAGGCTTCTTGTCTGAGAAAAATAAATGAAAAGAAATGGAGTCGCCGCCCAAACAAGAAATGAACTGAAGAGTAGGTGCTGATATGACGAAAGATAAGGCGATGAAAAGATCCAAATGATGCCAAAAAATGTTGACTTTGCCAGCTCAAATGAGAGATGAGAAAGGTGAAAGAATGATGAATGTCGAATAAACCAAGGACAGAAAATACTCTGTCCCCGGCAACGGCGCCAAAAAATGTTGTTGCACAGATTGTCTAGGCAGCGCGACAATTCTCAACCCGAGGGTTGTCACCCTGATCCCCGATCTCTCCATTTAAGCCGTCTCCCAAGGCTAAGGGGGGTAGACCCTATGGGACAAAAGAAGACCAATTGTGGACCAGTTGGGTTGGGAGACACAGCAAAGCAATTTAGCACCTGATTGATTTTAGAAATTAATGTACCAGTGCCTTATGGAGTTAATGATTAAATGATTATTTATTAAATGTTGCAGTAATATGAACCTTGTAAAGGAAAGATTAATTTTACCAAATGCGAGATAATCAATAAATGTGCAATGCCTTAACAATATTCCAACAATTAAATTTCTAAAGGTTGAATGCTTTAAACAATCATGCAATTTAAATGTTGAACAACTAATCTTCAGAACTAAAAATTTAAGTACATTTAGCTATGTCAAATACCACGAAAAATTTTTCTTTCAAAATTTTTATTTTTTATTTTTTAATGATTTTTCATTTTATGATCAAAATCATGAAATAAAAAACTAAATTCAGAAAAAAACTTTTATGAAATTTTTTATAGTTTCTAAATTCAAAATTTAAATAAAACAAACTAAAATTAAACTATAACTAAAAACTATAAGCTAAATAAAAATTAAACCTAAATAAAACTAAAATCAAATCTAAACTAAAAGAAAAAAAAATTATGCCTTTATGATTTTTTTAATTTAAAATAAAAGAAAACTTAAAATCTAAATAAAATCTAATTTAAAACAAATGAAAATCAATTTTTCTATTTTTTTATAAAGATCAAAATTTAAAATAAAAATAAAACTAAAATCTAAAACCAACAATAATTTAATTCTAGAAATTAAAATCTAAATTAAAAAAAAACCTAACCTAAAACTAACCAACGCATACATAAAAAAGAGAACAAAGAAGAATTACACATATCGAATTTTTTTTCTTTTCGCTATTGTAATATGCAGGTTGATGGCCGACGGTGGAAGGGTTGTAATGAACGCAGGTGGAGGGAGCAGCAGGGACGGCTGCGTGGATGGCTCAGCGGCGTGATAGGTAGGGTAAGTAGCAAGGAAATGAGAAACACGTGAAGGAGAAGTGTGGAAATGGGAGACAACGCGAAGGGAAATGCGGGCCAAAGAAATGAGGACAGCGTGGGACAACCAGCAGATGGGTAGCTTCGATGCCAAGAGATGGAGGCTGCGGGTTTTGGTAGCTCGGAATAGCGGTTATGAATCAGGGAGGAACATAGGTGGGTAGGTACGCAACAAGGAGAGTTGCGTGGGTTTTGAAAAGAGTCGATGGGGACAGCATTGAGTAAAATGAGGCTAGAAGGATGCGTGGAGAATGCTGGAGGATCGAAATTCGATTTGAATGGCAGCTGCATTGACAACAGTGAAAAACTGTGGCCCCTAAAAAGAATTCAATTTTTTTTTGTAGCAATAAAACCCCAAGCAATAGTGAAAAATGAAAACGCAGGTAGCAGACTCGTATTCCATAAACTTAATTGAAATTTTAAACCCTTCCTGCTTCAGATTGCCTGATGGAAAACCCTGAAAATTTTTCCAAAATCTGAAGTAAATATTCTTGCCCGAACTGAGGTCAGATCTTACTCTCTAGGGCCTAGATTTGGCTTCAGATAAAATGTTTTCTTCCGGCTTGCAACCTGCAAAAAACCGAACAGCCAGAAATAAAATGTGCAAGAAACAAAACTAAAAAAACCCTAAGCCCAGTGAAATAATTACAGTAATTACAACTCAGAGGCTCTAAATAGCCAGATTTGTCAAAATGCCACAGAAAAATTTTCAGAATTTTAAATTTAATGTGAGATGCTTTAGAAAACCCTTCGTGCATTCAAAAAAAATAAAATTCAAATGATAAGCCTGAGATTAAAAACTGCCTAGGCTCTTTCAAGAAACGCAATCCGGGAGTTGGCTGGTTCAGTCGAGAACTTCCCCTAATGCCCGGTAAACTCAAAATTAAGGATATCCTACACAGTTTAAATCAACCATTAACATAGAGGGAGAAAACAACAGTGAAATTCAGATTAAATGGAGATACCTGCCATTATATTTCAGAAATTAAACTATCATTTAAAACCCAGAGACCAGACAAGATACTTGTGCCTAAATCAATCTTCATCAAGCTATCATCAATGGCTAAAACTAAATTTATGCAGAAAAATAAAACATCTTACAACATTTCTAGAATAGTAACACCAACAAGATTTTCAACCCCAAAGTCTTCCTTTATTGCACAAAAAATGACTACAAGAGAGCTTTCTTGAGCACACGACTCTAAGATTGAATCATCTCAAATGACCCCTGACACCCTATTTAAAGGAAAATTTCCCAACAGATAGTTCGAGTGATCCATGTCAAACTAATCTCGACCGTCGATGACGATCAAAATCCCTTTCAATCTCATTCGTTGAATTTTTAAATGCATTTTAATATATTAAAAAATTAAAATCCTGCATTTATTTACTCAAAACTTTGACTTATTATTATTTTATTATTTTATTTTATTTTTCAAAAAAAAATATTTATTTTTAATTTATTTTTAAATTTATTTTTTTTAGTTATTTTTAGTTATTTTTTTTTTTTTTAGTATTTATATCTTTTATTATTTTATTGTTTTTTTATTTTTTATTTTTGGATCCTTGAACTTAGCCTTTGGAAAAATCACCTAGGACCTAGGACTTAGGACTTATGAGGAGATTAAAACATGTCCTAACCCTCAAGACACTTAACATCGTGACTTTCACAATTTTACATCTCAAGGGAGAAAACCCATTTGACATAGACCCTCATAGACCACCCAGTCTTGCGACACAAATATAATCTAGCAGATCAAGCAATTTGAAATAACCTAACCAAATAGTTAGGATTATTTCCAAATTACTTTTACATAGATTCAAAGTACACTAGGATTCCCCTAAGATTATAACGACAAAATCCATTCCGGCTTTGGGGTTAGGCAGAAGGAAAACTCAGCCGACGATAGGTCAATGAGACAAAAAACCTTCTGGAATGTGGATTATCACTAGAAAATTAGGTTTGCCTAAGCAATTTACATACATGACACAGATCTGCTAAAATTATTTACAATTTATACATGCAGACTAGGTTTACAACATAACATGATCGGGCTAATGATGACAGTCGAATGGCACGGACACGTCAATCAAGCGCTATCCCTTTTGCAAAAAAAGAGGGTGTACTACTATGGGTAGTTGACACGTAGTGGTCAACACCCCCTTAAGAACAACTTGGGATAGGATTGAAGGATGTACAAATATGACACAATAGGAGAAGGAAGGAGGCGTTAGAGCCTATCCCTCCTTAGTGACAACTTCCTGAACTCCAACCATAAATCGAAGTTTAGTAAACTTCACCTTTGTGAGAGCCTTTGTAAAGATGTCTGCAACTTGATCATTGGTTGAACAATATTGCACTTCAAGAACATGGTCATGAATGAGCTTTCTGATGAAGTGCATGTGTAGTTCAATGTGTTTGCTGCGCTGATGTTGGACTGAATCTTTGCATAGTTGAATGGCACTTTTATTTTCACACCAAAGTGTAGTCAGATGTTGCAGCTAAAAACCAAACTCTGACAGGATCTGACGAAACCATAGGGCTTCCTTACTAGCTTATACGGCGTCACGATACTCTGCTTCTACTGAAGAAAGAGAAATGGCAGTTTGTTTCTTGCAAGCCCATGTAATAGGTCCAGAACCAAGAGTGATGACATAACCTGCAGTAGACTTCCGATCATCAGGGTCACCAACCCAATCAGAATCAGTGAAACCAACCAATAGAGGAGATGCTTCTGCACTGATATGAATCCCAAACTGAACTATACCTTGAACATAAAAAGGTATTCTTTTAGCTTATTTCTAATGACTCTCATGTGGGTTTTGCATAAACCGAGCAATAAGGCCAACAACAAAGGAAAGGTCAAGACGGGTATGGGTTGGATACAAAAGTTTTCCTACAAGCTAACAGTATAAGGTAGCATCAACTTCAAGGGAAGTACAAGTGATTGAAAGTTTGGCTCCAGACTGAAAGGGAGAATGGGCTGGCTTACAGTCTTCCATGTGAAAGTGGCGTAGAAGATCACAGGCATACTTGGACTGGGAAAGGGAAATACCTTCCTTGGATTGCAAGACTTGAAGACCAAGAAAATAATGCAAGTGCCCTAAGTCTGTCATTTCAAACTTCTTTTTAGGGTTGGACTTCACATGGTTTATAAGGTTGGGATCACTACCAGTAAGGATAAGATCATCAACATAAAGAACAAGAACGATAAGAGACTTGCCCACTTTCTTGGTGTAGACAATATTGTCAGAATGACACCTAGAAAAACTAGTTTCTAAAAGAAAGTTATCCATTTTAGCATACCAAGCCCGAGGGGCTTGCTTGAGACCATAAAGGGATTTCTTAAGCCGACATACAAGGCTGGAGTCTGTTTGTATAAAGCCAGTAGGTTGTTCCATATAGGTTTCTTCATGCAAGTCCCTATGCAAGAAAGCAGATTTAACATCCATCTGATGGACTACCCATTTGAAAGAGGCAGCAAGGGAAAGAACAAGGCGGATAAAGTTCATTTTGGCAACAAGGGAGAAGGTTTTAGTATAGTCAATGCCTTCAACTTGTGAAAAACCCTTAGCAACAAAATGAGCTTTATGTTTATCAACTTTTCCATCTGGTCCATACTTGGTTCTGTAAAGCCATTTGCATCTAACAAGTTTTCGTCCCTTTGGAAGAGGAACAAGATCCCATGTATCATTTGCCAATAATGAATGATATTCTTCATTCATAGCTGTGTCCCAATTTGGATGGCTTGAAGCTTCTGCAAAGGTGTCAGGATCATAATTCGCTGAAGCTTGAGCCAGTAAAGAAGAGGCTCTATCAAACTGAGAACGTGTACGTCACTGATCTATAGGATCACCGGAAAGAGCACCTGCTGCATCCCAAGTAGCACAGACCCATTTTGGAAGCTAAGGAGCTAAAGGAGGATCCTGAGAAGGTGGGGGAGGATTGTCATCCTCGCTGTCATCATCTGAAGAATAAATGTTTTCAGAAGTAGAAGGGATAGAGAGAGGTGGCACATCCACCGAACTAGGCTCGTAGGCCGATATATTTTCAGCAAACTTTACATCGCTTCTAATGATAACATTTTTGGACTTAAGTGGAATAAGTTTATATCCTTTGATATCTTTAGAATATCCAACAAAAATACATTTTTCACTCTTAGGTTCTAAGGCTTTATGTTTCTCATCAGGAATATGGGCCCATGCTTCACTTCCAAAAACACGAAAGTGACTTACATCTGCTTTAATTGAGCTCCATGCTTCTTCTAGAGTGATATTCTTTAAAACCTTAGTAGGAGTGCGATTTACTATGTAATTTGCACAGTTAATTGCTTCTGCCCGAAAATTAAGACTATGTCCTTGAGATTGAAGCATACAATTAGCCATTTCCTTTAAGGTGTGATTCTTCCTTTCAGCGACACCATTTTGTTGTGGAGTATATGGAACAGTATGTTGCATTTGAATTCCATTCTCAATGCAAAAGTTGATGAATTTGTGGTTAACATATTCCATGCCATTATCAGATCTTAGCTTAAAAATTTGATGTCTAGATTGTTTTTCAACAAAGGCCTTAAAGGCCAAGAAGATGTTAAATACTTCACTCTTGAGTTTTAAGAAGTATACCCAAGTGCGTCTGGAGAAACCATCAACGAAAGTTAAGAAATACTTGTAGCCAGAGAATGAAACAATTGGAAGTGGACCACATAAATCACTATGCACAAGTTGTAAAGGGGTTGAGGCGTGCCAAGAGGCACGTTTTTCAAAACTATCCCAATGATGTTTTCCAAGTACGCATCTAGAACAAACACTATCTATGCATGATACCATTGGAAGACCTGTCACCATATTTTATTTATGTAGATTCTGAAGGAAGCGATAGTTTAAGTGACCAAATCTCTCATGCCAAAGTTTGCTCACTTCATCATTATGAGCAACAAATACCGAGGGAATATTTGATGACCCAAAGTGGTTAAACTTATACAACCTTGTAGAATCATCGGCAATGCTAGTAGCTAAAATCTGTCTAGGATCTCTTAGGTCCTTAATTACAACATCGTGAGGTGAAAATTCAACGATTTTACCTTCACCTAAATGAGTTATATGATATACAAATAAAAGGTTACAGGATAAGGTTGGAACACAATACATCATTAAATTGACCATTGTCTAGATGAACAATTCCAGTCCCTACAACACTAAGAGATCTATCATCACCAACATATATATTTTTGGTGTTACAATCATTTAAAGAAGAAAACATGGCTTTGTTTTTGGCCATGTGACAAGAAGCTCTAGAATCAATGAGCCACTCATGAGAATGAGAAGAAGAAGATACATTTAGTGCATAACCAGGCCGAGACGCTTGACAACCACATGCAGAAAATGTTATTCCTGAAGATGAAGTTGAAGTTGAAGAGTGCTCCAAATGGATGTTATGCTTCTTCATTGCTGCTTCCATGGCTTCCATCTTCTTAAAGCATTTGGATTCTATGTGGCCATCTCGATTACAAAAATGGCAATGTCTATCAGTCTTCTTCCCTTCGTTTTTATTTGCATTATCTTTTTGTTGAAATGATTTTTCATTTTGAGACTGAAATTGCTTAGGACCCTTGTTTGGTTTAGGACCATTCTTTTTAGGATACTGCTTCTTAAGATCCTTTGAATTTGGTTGCTGCTGGGCAGCTAAGGCTTTCTTAGAAGAGTTTCCAAGATTAAGAAGACCAAGATATAAGAGATTTTCTTGTTCTCTTATTAAAGAATCACAAAAGGCATCAAAAGAGGGGGACTTGTAGTTTTGTCCTTGAAAAATAAAGGTTTCTCTAATAGAATGGGAGGTGGAAACAAACACAGAGTAGGCTAGTCCTAACTTAGTAAGAATGGAATAGATAAGGCTACCATCTTCTTTCTTAACCTTAACACCTTCCAAGAGAAGTCTAAGGGTCTTGAACTTGGACAAAAAATCTTCAATGGAAGAAAAATTATTGGGGTCCAATGTAAGCAACTCATTTTCGAGTTGATAGGCTCTAATTTCATTTTTAATTCCAAAAACTTTAGTGAGATGTTTCATTGCTTCATTAGGAGTATCAAGTTCTGCGATATGGAATCTAAGGTCTGGAGAGATAGGCATCCCTATCAACCCACATGCTTGATCTTACCTATTTTCCCATTTGGCTGTCTTATCTTCATCTTGAGGTTTGCTTTCTTGGCCTGAGGCTATTCTATAAAGATCTTTACATCTAAGTAAATCCACAATGTAAGACCACCATTGGAAGTAGTTGGTGCTGTCAAGAATAAGTTGGCATAGACTTTCCATTTTAATAGAAACTAAAGCTGTAGATGTTGAAACTAAGTGTTACAATGGAAAGATCTCGAAAAATTAGGCTGATTAAAAAAAACGGCTCTGAAAATAGCTTCTGAATGAAGAAGTTATGGCTTCTTGAAGAAAAGTTGTTGAAGATGCCGACAAAGTGCGTGAATGTGTGGAAATGAATGATAATGTTATATTTAAAAAGAATCCCCCCTTGTCCAAACTTAATTTTATTAGCTCACTTTAAAAAAAAAATTATGTGACTCGCTTCTATAAATAAGTGAAAGTCACTTTTGTAATAGTACTTTATGAGCTACCCACTAAATTGTAAATTCAATAAAAGATAAAGAGACTTTAGAATTATAAGTGACTCACTTTTTATAATGGGTGAGAACACTTTTACATAAAGTAACTTTTAAACATAAGTTACATGTGTTTTTTGAAAAAGTAACTCAACAAAAAGAAAGACTTGAACTCAAGACCTCTATTCCCATAAAGTAACTTTGGCCCAAGTGAGCTAGTTTAAAAGGTTAGTAATTTTTGGAAAAGAGGAAGGGGTTTTTTTTTTTAGTGGTCATTGAAGCTTTAGGGTGCGTGCTTGAAAAAACTATTTTTTCCTTACAAAACAAAAACCACAAAACCCAACACGGACATACAAAAAAAAAAAAAACCTTGCGACTTGAAGTTAGCTTTAGCTAGAAACTAAATATTTTCCTGAATGTTTCTGATTTTCCGAGATCATACTAAGGCACGGCGGAAAAGAGCATATGCATGAGAAAAATCCTTCCTTTCTATTTTTTATTTGCCCAGATCACACAGAGTCATGGGACAAAGAGCATATGCAGAAATGAAAGGTATAGATCCGGTAATAAAAAACAAAGAGCTAAATAAACCGAAATAAACAGAGAGATAAATAGCTAGAATTGCAAATAAAGACTATATACCTCCAGATCTTAAAAATGACGTAGCTAGGGCTATCGGAAACCTTTTCGCATGAAACGAAAGGGGTTCCTCACTAGAATAGATGCTCCTAACACAATAGAGCAATCCTCTCGGCTCAAAAGCAATCAGAAACAGTAGATCTAGGAAACGACAGTCGGTTGCAGTTGTACCGGCTTCAGATTTGGATCACCAATGGATGCGGCCCTCAAATAGCTTTGATACCATGTAGGAATTTATAGGGTAAGTTCCTCAGACAAAACACCAAAGGATACTACTCACAAATAGATCACATATCAATACGCCAGTATTCTTGACGTGGTTAAAAGTTAAAACCCTCAAAGAGGGAAACAGTCCACGGCCTGAGCCAACGCGGCCACTTCAGGCAATTTATTAATAAAAGAAATAAAATTTACATAAGTTTCTCTCGTGAACGGTTACCCTACAAATGACCCTCCATGCTCTTTAAATAGAGATCATGGACCAATCGGGTGTTAAGCCACGGATCAAGTGTCGGTAATACCGAGGAGAGAATGAATTGTCAGATCACTTAATGTCTAGAACATATCGTGACCGTCGGATTGTAAGTTACAAATGTACGTAGTAAAGAAACACACTTTACCTAACTCTACACTAGACCAAGTTATATTTAACTATTTCCTATGTGTCAGAATATCGTAACAAAGTCGGGCTAAACACTTGTAATCATGTCGGCCTAAAGGACATGTAATGAAGTGTATATATAGGCACACTTCGCCTCACTTGAAGGCAAGCAACTCGACAAGCATTTGGTGAAGAAGTGCGAAGAAGAAGGCTACAAAGCGAAGTGCAAAGAAGTGATAAGGAGAGCTTCTTCTGGGCAAGCGAAGGAGGATTCTTTTGGGTTAGCGAAGAAGAGATTCTTTTGGGTCAGCGAAGGAGAGATTCTTCTGGGACAACAAAGGAGAGTTACTTCTGGGGGTTTCGAAGGAAGGTTTCTTCTGGGGTCAGGGAAGGAAGGGTTCTTTTGGGGTAATTGTTCTGGGTGACTGAAATAGAGATCTAGAGACCGAGCTTCTCTAAAGGAAGTCGAGAAGGAGTGTGAAGGATAAAAACCATGTTTCTCTAGAAGGAAGCAGAGGAGAGCAGTTTGAGATCAAGAAGAAAGGCGAGAAAGGAAAGAGGCAGAGCATCAAGGTTAGTGACAAGGTTCTTGGGAGGATAATAGAGTCAAGGGTATTTGTCATGGTCTTGGTACTCATCAATTGAAGATCTAGAAGAAGAATTTTGATCGGGTTTTCCTCTCGAGAGGTGAGAGGTTTCGGCCTTGGCTGACAAGCCTACGTACTGTGTCACTTGTCTTTTAATGTACATATTGGTAATTTTCTTGATAAAAAGAACACAATAATAACATAACGAAGAAAAGACTATAAGATAAGAAGTAAAAGTATATCACAAACAATTATCATGCAGATAAATCTTTTAACTATTCATGCCCTAGATTTCTCAACACGAGAGAAGTGTGAAAACTAGTGAAGAGCAAGAACAAGGGAAGAGATAGAGCAAGTGTGAAAGACATGATCTCATCAAGAGGAGGAGATCTTCAAGCAAAGAGTAAGTGCACTTTCGCTGCAAGTTGATCAAACATTAGTGACTTTATTCATTCTCATTCTCTCTCTCTCTTTCTGTACTTTGCTGAACAATTGAAGAAATCTAATAGAAGAAGAAACATTTGGATTTTTCCCTTGAGGGGTTTTTTCCTAGTCATTAGACCAAAATCTTAGTGTCTCATATTTGTGCTTGGTTGTCTTCATATAATCCTTAAGTTTATGTTCTATCTACAATTGGTAATTTGAAAAGTTTCGAAGAAGAAATTTGCATTCTAATTAATTGTAACAACATAGAACATTTATTTTTCTGCAAAGTACATTCATTTTTTTGCAAAGTTCATTCAACTTTTTGCAAAGTACATTCAATTCCATTTAGTTTTCTGCAAAGTACATTCAATTTTTTGCAAAGTATATTTAGTTTTATGCAAATAATTTTAAAATTTTTGCATAGAACTTTCATATTTTTACATGGTATCAATGTTTTGGTAAAAACAAGTCCAAAGAGACCAGAGATTACCTAAAGACACCCCCCTTACTGCCAATTTTCTTTTGATCAAAATGAATTTGTCCTACTTCAAGGTAGAGGAGAAGTTGAGTGATGCATTTGGTGCATGGAAGGAAAGGCTAGATATTACTCTTGAAGAACACGAAGTTGTGAAGTACGTTGAAGGCACAATAGTTGATCCACAGAGAATTAAAGTGTTGTTGTCAAAAACAAACCTAAAAAGGTTGAAATCAAAGCTAGAAAATTATCCTTGATTTGTGAAAATTTCATTTATTGCAACAATTGGAAATTATTCTTCCAATTGTTAATTTAATTTAACAAATTATTTGCCCATAAAAACAACGAATAATTCTCTACTTCAATTTTCACAATTAAACTGCAGAAGAAAATAGTGTTGGAAACTGAGAAAATACTAGCACACAAAATATAAATGACACTGTTATTTTTGGACAAAAGTCCCTAGAAAAACTCAATGCAAGAAAACCAGTGTAGCAGTTGAAGGTTTTATTATTATGTTGTGGTGAGAAAATCTAAGTACAATAATCTAGATATCGAATTTGGCAATCCTATAGAGAAAAATAATGGCAAAATTCTAGTGAGGAATTTTTCTCACCCCATAGGAAAATCTAGGCTCTGAGTGCTGTGAAAATTCCAAAACCCGGAATCTTATTGCAACAACTAATAATATTTCTTCTATTTGTTAAATGAATTAAACAAACTATTTGCAGTTTGCAACGACAAATATTGAAACATATACACTGTAGCCTTCACAAAACAAATTGCTGGAAAATTAGAGAAATTCTAGCACACACATAAAGATATTGACAGTTATTTTTAGACGATTGTCCTCGAAAAAACCCAATGTGGGAAAACCGGTGCATCAGATGAGGGTTTCTCTATTAATTTTACAGCAATAATTCAAGCACAAGAATTTCGACAATAAAACAAAGGAAAAATACTGAGAGAAATTTAGTAACAAATTTCTCACTCTCCACAGGGACTCCCTGACCCCGAGATGGACCCTCTGCCCATACACTGGTGTCTCTGCATCACCATCTGCGTAGTGCTCTAGTGGACTGCATCTCTCCTCACGTTGTCTCTTCCTGAATTCGTCGTGCACTTCCCGAACCATTGTTGATACTCTCCCTCTCTCTCTCTCTCCCGCAACTCACCCTCTGGATCTATCTTCTCTGCTGAAATTCAGCCATGGAGAAAATCGTTCTGCCTAGGCAATTGAGTAACTACACTTGTGTGTTCTCCATCTACCCATTGACTTCTTCTTATAATCTTCTGTTGGAGCACCAACGGCCAATATTAAAACATAATCGATGGCCCAGATTATTTCCCTGTCAATCCGTGTGAGTTTCTAGAACATTCACACCATGATTTAATTAATTCTGATTAAGTAATCATATTTCCTAAGTTTAGACTTAGGAAATATTAAAAATTGATTAATAAATCTAATTAAGTTGTCTCTAGGTGGAATTTCTAGAAACCATTTCTAGTTATTGGAGAATACATATATTCTAGCCTCTCCACCAAATCTCGTGGCTAGAACACATCTGATGCTACAAAAACTGACACTCCTCTTAGCGAGGAAAGTGTTCCAGTGTTGCAACTGCTGCCACAAGACACTGTCCCTACACCATTTCCTGCCACGTTGCTGATGTCTGGCTATTGCTGCTCACCAACTACTGCGCAGGTCTTATATGCACTGCATCTGTGTTGCTTATGACCTTGTTGTTCTGTTGCCAACTACTGCATCTACACTACAACTCCCTCTCATCTGTTGCTGCTGCAACTAAAAAGCCTTATGTTTCTGCTACTGAAACAGGTTCTCCACCATACCCATATGTTCCTTGAACTAGATGAACTTAGCCCTCCCTAGAGCTTTCGTGAGTATGTATGCTACTTGATCTCTTGTGGGAACATATTGCAGCTGGACTGCCCCACGCTAAACGTAGTCTCTGATGAAATGACATCTGACATCAATGTGCTTCGACCTATCATGAAATATTGGATTCTCAAAGAGTTTTATGCAACTCTGGTTATCACATTAAACATTGGCCGCTCCCATCTTCTTCTTGAACAAACTCACGAGCAACTTCCTAAGCCATATGGCTTCGCATGTAGTTGTGTAGGCTTCCATATATTCAACTTTTGCTGAGCTCAGTGCTACTGACTTTTGCTTCTTGTTGCACCAAGAGACCATCCCTAATCCAACACTGAAGCAGTACCCAGAGGTACTTTTCCTGTCCACTGAACTACCTGCCCAATTTGCATCTGTGAATCCGCATAATCTGACGTCATCTCCTCGAGCATATTTCAACCCATATCCAACTGTTCCAGGCACATATCTAAGAATGTGCCTAGCTACTGCCTAATGTACGCTTTTCGGTTCTACCATGAACTAATTAAGGGTATTGACAGCGAAACAAATGTCTAGCCTAGTGTTAACCAGATACATGAGCAACCCAATGAGTTGTCTGTGCAAGGTGGGGTTGACTTCCTTGTCCCCTGATGCATATATCTTCTTCTAATTGGTGGTCATGGGCATTGTCATGGGTTGGCAATCCTGCATTCTGAATCTCTTCAGAATATCTGTAGCATATCTCCCTTGTCCAAGGAAGATCTCCCCATTCTTCTGCCATACTTCCAACCCTAGAAAATAGTGCATCAACCCTATATCCTTTATTTCAAATTTTGCTTCAAGGTTCCTTTCGCAGTGCTTTATGAGCCCTGATGATCCTATCAAAAACAGGTCTTCTACAGACAAAACCTAAATGAGAGGCTCATTCTCCACCATCAAATAGTAGAGATTGGGATCTGCATCACTCTTGATGAATCCCAATTGCTACAAATAACTGTCAATCCGACCATACCACGCCGTGGGTGCCTATTGAGCCCGTATAGGGCTTTCTTCAAGCTGCATACATGAGTGTGCTTCTCGTTAGTTTCGGAGCCTTAAGGCTGCTCTATATACACCTCTTCTTCTATCACCCCATTCAAGAATGCTGTGTTGACGTCCATATGGTGAATCTCACATCCCAACTGCACTGCTATGGATATAACGAACTTGATAGAGGTATATTTGGCAACTGGGGCGAAGGTGTCCTCATAGTCTATCCCTTCCTTCTGTGCATACCCCTTCGCCACGAATCTAGCCTTGTACTTCTCTACACTACCATGTGCAACATACTTGATCTTGTAGATCCATCTGGAACCTACAACTGATCTGTCTTCTAGTCTAAGCACTACCTCCCAAACATCATTTGTCATGATAGAACTGTATTCTTCTACCATGGCATCCACCCACACCTGATGTTGTGCGGCTTCCTGAAAGCTATAGGGTTTTGTAACCTGAGCTACTAAAGCTTGATATCTGTCAGGCTGCTTGCGTTGTCTCTTATCTGTCCTAGGAGCTTCGACCAAACTCCTCTCCATCCCTCAAGGTCTGACACACTTCCCTATTGGATCTACCAATGGTGGTTGGAGGTTCAATCAGTTCCTCCTCCTATTCCTATTGCTCTGTCTCCTAAGAACTCCTTGGATCTCCTACCCCTGAGGAGATATTGGTATTGATCACCATACTCGATCCCTATGACTGTCCTTCTACTTGCTATCCCTGCTGCTGGACTAATGGAACTTTTGTTGACTGACCACGTGCAGGTATTTCTCGAGATCTTCTAAAAGTTCTGTCTTCCATGAACTTTACATCTCGCCTCACTACAATCTTCCTGCTGCTAGGAATGTAGATCTTGTATGCCTTTGAGGTCTCACTATACCCTATGAGGAACCCCTTCTCTGCAGTTTGATCCAATTTACTGTGTTTTTCATCTGGTATGTAGCAGTAAGCCACACTCCCAAATATCCTCAAATAACTTACTTCAGGCTTCTTTCCTATGAAGACCCCCTTTGGTGTTTTCTTCCCCAATGCTCTATGAGGTGTTTTGTTTTGAATGTACACCGTTGTGTTGCATGCCTCTGCCCATAAAAATCTAGGAAAATCTTGGTCATACAGCATAGCCTTTGCAGCCCCAACTATTGTTTTGTTCTTTCGCTCCACTAATCCATTCTATTGAGGATTATACGGAGCTGTCCATTCTCTTTTGATGCCTTCCTTCGTGCAGAAGTCTGTGGAGTCTTTACCTGTGTATTCTCCACCATTATTTGAATGTAGCACCTTGATCTTTTTCCCTGTCGCATTCTCTACGAGAGCCTTGAACTCTCTTAATCGATCGAGGACTTCATCTTTGGTCTTTAAGAAATAGATCCAGCTCTTCCTAGAATGATCATCAATAAAGGTGATGAAATATTCGCCACTGCTAAGAGCTCTAGTTGACATAGGGCCACAAATATATGAGTGTATCAATCCCAACACGCCATTTGCTCCGCTGTCACTTCTAGGAAATGTTGCCTTTGCGTACTTTCCAAGTACATATCTTCTACACACATCATTATGCTTTGTGCTAAGAACTGGAACTCTCGTTACTGTTTCTCTGAGCATCCTAAGTGCTCCATGGTGCAAATGTCCCATTCTCCTATGCCATAGTTCATTCAACTCCTTCCCACTGCTATTATCACTGCTTATCAGTGCCATTGGAGAATTGAGCTGCAACCTGTATAGCCTATTGCTCCAAGCTCCAATCTGTCTCACCTTCTTCCAGCTAGAGTGTTTGACATACACTTTCTTCCCCACAAAATGTACATCATACCCCTTGTCCTGTAACTGGGATACTAAAATTAGATTCATACCCAATCCTGGCACATGCAGTACATTAGTAGCACTGGTGCTGGTTCCTATTTCTATCTGAAATTCTATGGTGCCTCTTCCTACCAGAGTACATTTAGTTTTGTTTCTCATAATGATCGGAAGTCCATCTTCTCCTCCTGATAGCTAGAGAAATATTCTCTAACTCCTGTCATATGAGTTGAAGCTCCACTATCAATATACCAAACACTAGATGATGTCGAACCTGAAAAGCATGCAAACTCATCCTCCAACCTAGAAGATAATTCAGAATCTTCCTTACTATTAATTCTATCCATGATTTTTTGTGCTATTTCTCCTTTCCTTCCTAACGCTGATTTTGTTGCTGCAAAACACTGCGTCCCAGCTGGAAATCTACTCTACAAAAAACTATTGTTGCTCCCTCTGCCCCTGGCAATCCTCGATTTGGAAAATCTAATTTCTCTATCGACTCTCTTAGAGAAATAGACTTTTCCTAAAAAACTGACCCTCCTGGCCAAGGAGACTGCGCAACCTCTGGTGTTTCGAGCAGCTGCTTACGCAGTGCTACGAAGCTCCTTCTCTCTGCAACTGAGCTCTCCGACTTCTATCTGTGCTCTAATACCGTATAAAATTCTGAAACACGGAATCCTACTGCAACAACTGATAATATTTCTTCTATTTTTTAAATTAATTAAACAAACTATTTGCAATTTCCTACGGAAAATATTGAAACATATACACTGCAACCTTCACAAAACAAATACTACGAAAGAAAAAAAATAAATAATGGAAAATTAGAGAAATTCTAGCACACATAAAAATATTGACACAGTTATTTTTAGACAATTGTCCTCGAAAAAACCCAATGCGGAAAAACCGATGCAGCAGATGAGGGTTTCTTTATTGATTTTTCAGCAATAATTCAAGTACAAGAATTCAGACAACAAAATAGAGCAAAAGTACTAAGAGAAATTTAGTAACAAATTTCTCACTCTCCACAGTGACTCCCTAACCCCGAGATGGACCCTCTGCCCATATGCTAGTGTCTTTGCGTCACCCTCTGCGCAGTGCTCTAGTGGACTACTTTTCTCCTCACGTTGTCTCTTGCTAAATTATCTTGCACTTCCCAGACCACTATTGATACCCTCTCTCTCTCTCTCTCCTGCAACTCACCCTCTGGCTCTATCTTCTTCGTTGAACTTCAGCCACTGAGAAAATTGATCTGCTTGGGCAATTGAGTAATTGCACTTGTGTGTTCTCCATCTACCGATCAACTTCTTCTTATAATCTTCTATTGGAGCACCAACGACCAAGATTAAAACATAATCGATGACCCAAATTATTTCCTTGTCGATCCGTGTGAGTTTCTAAAACATTCACACCATGAATTAATTAATCATATTTCCTAAGTTTAGACTTAGGAAATATTAAAAACTGATAAATAAATCTAATTAAGTTGTCTCTAGGTGGAATTTCCATAAATGATTTTTGGGTATTGAAGAATACATATATTCTAGCCTCTCCATGAAATCTCATGGCTAGAACACATACAATGCTACAAAAACTAACTATAGCTCCAAGTGAGCTGTCCAAACTACCTTTGCGCTGGCCTGCGTCACCCTAGCGCAGTATCTGCCACGCTCACCCTAAGTCAGCTGCTCCTGTAGCCAACCTATCTACCACTGGCTGAGAAACTGTCTCTCCGACCTTCTGGAACCATTTCCCAACATCTAGAACTGAAACTCGACTTCTCTCTAGCTAAATCAAACTGCCCTCTAGAGGCTTCCACACAGCCCCTATGTCAACCTCATTGTGGTACTTTTGCCTCTCAGCAAATGCACTCGCTGGATCTAGAAATATTCCTCTAGCCTCACTGTCTCTGCTTTGATCTCTGGCTCTCCGGCAATTGTTGTTGCTCTCTGGAAATCGATATGCCAAGGAAATCGAACTTCTGGTGTTCTAGTGTGTCTTTTCCAAGTGCCTATCGACTTCCTCTTATAATCCACTGTTGGAGCACTGACGATCAAGACTAAAGCTTAATCAATGGCTATGATCCTCTTGGAGTTGATCTGTGTGAGTTTCTAGATGATTCTCACCTTATCTCAATTAATACTAATTAATTAACCATATTCCCTAAGTTTAGACTTCAGAAATATTTAAAAATCGGCTAATAATCTAATTGAGACACTTCTAGCTGGAATTTCCATAAATGATTTATGGGTTTTGGAGATCTCATGCATTTTAGCCTCTCCACCAAATTTTGTGGCTAGAACACATCCAATGCTACAAAAACTAACACTCCCGCGTAGTGATGATTGTGTTCTCTCCAACTAGTGCTCAACAACTCATGTTGCAATTTGTTGCATCCAGTTGCTACAACACCCTGTTTTTGTATCACCTCTGTCATGTTGTTGATGTCTGGCTGTTGCTGCCCATCAACTGTTATGCAACTTTGATGTTGCATCTGTGCTGCTGGTGACACTGCTTCCAACTCTACATCTGCACTACAACTCCCTCTCATTTGTTGTTGATGTAACTGCAACTACTGCAATTGAGAAGCATCCAAAATACTAAATCAACTTTGTTCAATATGATGCATCTGTCTCCCAAGTCTCTGACTGCTACTAGCATCTGCACTATCACTGACGAATCTGCGCTGCTACCAACTTCTCACTGAGCCACCTGCTCTGTTGTCACCACTGCACTGCACTCTTCAGCATCTGACTGCTACTAGTCTACCACTATCACTTTGGTACTAACTGCATCAACTGCCACTGATCCATCCTGCTACTAAATACTGTGGGCCCCTCGTAGCAAGCTAATGATCGATGAGTTGGAATCCTCAAGGATCCTACCCATCTCTGTAGCTCCATGGGGCTAAAACTCCAAGTCACCCCACCTCACTCCTGGAGGTATCACTGCCATCATCGCAAAGTCTTCCTCTAATATGGAGGACAACCTATCTACCTCAACATGTGTTGCCGCATGGTCCTGCTAGTCCTTCTTTCTTAGAGGACACTGGGTACTGTAGTGTCCAAACTTGCCACACCTGAAGCACTTGACTTTAGATGGGTCCTTCTTCTTTCTCTGCTCCCCCTGCCCCTAACTGGGACCCTTAGATGCTAGGGCTACATTCTCCTCCTCCTTCACCACCTTCTGTCCATGGCTAATGTTGCCACTAATGAAACTCTTCAACAGAGCTCGTCCTCCTGCTGTAAATTGGCCCACATTTTGTCCCATCCTTGTAGCGTGTCTCTTCCAAAGATACTTTGGACGAAGACCTGCCAATCCTATGAGACATTATTGAGTGCCAATCGTACTAGTTCTAAAGGTTGAGGCATTGCCCCAACAGTTGAAAGCTGGTCTTAGACTTCCTGAATCCTAGTGAGGAAGAGATCTATGCCTTCCCCCTTCTGCATCCTGATGCATCTCAGCTTCTCCTCTAGGAACATCTTTCGTTGCTCGGAAGTACACTTGTATAGCGTGGCGAGAGCATTCCACATTTCTTTGGTCGCTCCCTTGGCTGCTATATGTGAGACTATATGGTCCCAGAGTCCATCCAGGATCAAACGCTTCACTCGCGCCATCTCTTTCCTATATTCCTTGTGTTGGTCTGCATGCCGAGGAACTGCCACTACATTATCAATGTAGGCTTTCAGGCCATATTCGTCTAGAAGGAAGGACATCTTGGCCTTCTAGATGACATAGTTGGATGATCCATCCAACCTATCCTGATCTCTAAGCTTACGGCTCCCTCTGAATAATGAAATTCTTTTTCCATTTCTGAACTTCGTGGCTGATCACTTACGCTCTGATACCATGTGAAAATTTCATCTTGTAATGTCCCTTCCTATAAGTTCATTTCCACAATTTTGGCATTTTTTGTGACTATGGTGCAGCAATGGCACATAATGCAATATAGTGATGGGTATAGTCACGATTAATGAAGCATGATGAGATGCAGCATAGTGATGATGGGTGCAGCATGGTGCAGCACGGTGGGGTGCAGCATGATGGCGAAATGCAGCACAACGATAGGTGAAGGAGTCACCTTGGAGAATCAGTTGAAGCAGCATGTCTTCAACTGATCTCATGTATCATCTTCTTAGAGATGATCTATGCTCTTATCTAGATAAGTCAAAGTGTTGACTTTGTTGTAAACGTACTATCTCTCTCTTTCTCTGCTGAACTGTTGAAGAACATATAAGAAGAATTGATCAAGGGTTTCCCCACATTGGGGTTTGTCCCTAGCTAGCGCCACATCTTGTGTCCTCTTGTCTTGGCTTGTTTTCTGCAATTTATGTTTATGTTCTATCTACAGTTTACTTTAACGCTAATGTGATTGCTAATCTGGAAAAGATATTGAGCTAACTGTGAAAATTGAAATAAAGTGCTCTAAGCATAGAACATACCTAATATTAACATGGTATTAGAGGTAAGGTGAAGGCAATGCCCAAGCAAGAGTGAAAAAGCAATCACCGAAAACAGTTGGGAAAGGAAAAAAGGATCAATGGATTCCTCATCCCTCTTCAAATTCACCAAGGGTGAAGTCGAAGCAAAGAATATTATCAGAATGGCGCAGCAGAAGTTTCTAATGGCCTACCTAAAGATCACTTCAATGGGAAGTCTGGATCTAAGAGTGGAAGGAAAGGCAGATGCCTTGGTTTCAATAAGTTCGGCCATTATGCGAAGGAGTGTCCGAATCGCAGAGACACATCCCTTGATGAAGATAACAATCATTCCAGGGACATCTTCAATGATCAAAGGAATGACAGGTAATGCAGGTCATTAAGGAAATAGCCGACTTTTCAAAGAAAGCAAGGAACCCCAGGAATGAAGAATCAAATGTTGTTTTTGATAAGATAAAGAAGCATTATCTTGTATTGGCCCTCTCCTTCAGATTCTTTGGGAATCTGGCTTATTGATTGTAGTGCTTCAAGGCACTTCATTGGATAGAAGGGTGCACTCTCTAATTTGGTAGAGACGGAAAAAACCATGGGATTATACTTGCAGTCGATGCCACCTATCCCGGAAAGGGTGTAGGGAATGTTACCCCTCAATTGCATGACGGTAACTCTATTCATTTACAAGAATCTGTTTTATGTACCTAATTGCAAGAAGAGCTGGTGTCCATCTCGGAAATGGAAGTCAAAGGTTTCATGGTGGCATTCATCAATGGAAAGGTACGTGTTAAAAAATAGAATTTTCAAAGATGCTTTTTCTCATGGGTTCAGGGTTGGCAATTTGTATCAAGTTGCAAGATGGTCCATTGGGGATCATGTCAATTGACATATCGCATCTATAACACCGGTGGTCTACCTATGGGGCCCTACTCGATGTGAGTCAGATGGTAATAGGGATCCCTGAATTCAAGAAGAGCATGAAGGTACATATCTTAGATGTACCGAAGGAAAATCTTATAAGGGGACCATTCCCCTCATGCAGCAGGTCCACAGGTTTGGAACAACCCGAGGAGTTTGAGATTCATGATCGGGAATCTCATGTACAAAGGTGTAAGAAAGCCCTCTATGGCTTGAAGCAAAACACCCCGGGCGTAGTATGAGAGGATTGATAGCTGTCTGATGAAGCTGAGATTCACTAGGAGTGAAATTGATCCAAACCATTACCTGAAGGTTGTGGATGATAGACCTCTCATACCGGCACCTTATGAGAACGACCTATTTCTGACAGGTGCATACCCTCTCATTTGTAGAAGTAAGAGGGACTTGGATTCCGGATGTGGAATGATAAACTGCAAGCCTATGACTACCTCGAGGATCTTAACTTTCAGAAGTTATATGGTAGTGATGTCAACCCAGATTTGGGAAATGCCTCTGAGTTTCATAAACTCGTTCGTGTTGATGTTCTTGGTGAACTTCCGTCCGAACATATGTTTTGCAGTTAGCATGGTGAGCTCATATTTGGCTAAGCCTCATTGGATTAGTGCCAAGAATCTGCTGAGGTATCTTCGGGGCACAATCTCTCATGGATTGAGATACACTGCCGGAAATATGAAACTGCATGATTATTCGAATGTTGAGTGGACAGGCAGTGTGGAGGATCACTAGAGCACTTCTCAGTGCTGGTTCTCTTTGGATTTTGCTTCGATATCATAGATGAGCAGGAAGCAGAAATCAGATTCTATAAGCACCGCCGAGACCGAATACATAGCTACAAGTATGATCTCGTGTGAAGCTGCATGGTTGCAGAAGCTCTTAAGTGAGTTGTTTGTACACATGATGAATACCACTTTGATTCTCTGTGACAACCAAAGGGGGGATTTGATTATTGAGGAATCTCGTATTCGATGATTGCTCCAGTGGATAGACATCAGATACTACCTTATCTGGGATATGGTAAGTCGATGAGCGAGGAGGCTCCATCACATAAAGACTGATGTACAGGTCGCAGACATTTTGTCAAAGCCCCAGGGAAAGGTCAAATCTGTGACTTTCCCGAACGACTTGGAGTCGTTGAGGGACCTTCTTATAAGGGTCTTGCATGTTGCATGCATTAAGCTCTGGGAGCTCCGGGGGGCTTGGGGTACTTATTAGAGCAACATACGACCACAAGGCGACTCACCCTCCCCTGGTGGTGCTCTATGTACAGGATGATTAGTTCTCCTATGGGCCGGGATGATTAGTTCTCCTGTGGCAATTGTGGAACAGGATGATTAGTTCCCTTGTGGGCCCGGATGATTAGTTCTCCCATGGCAACTGTGAAACAGGATGATTAGTTCTCTTGTGGGACAGGATGATTAGTTCTCTCGTGGCGACTGTGGGGCAAGATGATTTGTTCTCCTGTGGACAGGATGATTAGTTCTCCTGTCGAGGCATCCTACCCATGCAGTCTAGGACTCATGGGAAGTACCTCTCATCTAATCAATGAGCAGGGAAATGGGGTTAGGGACCATAGTAGTACTATCGATGGACGCATCGATGTATCTACCATACTCCCTATGCTAGAATGACCTCCATTGATCTAGGATCAGTATGAGTGGTTTGAGACACTCTCTTGTGATATTGATCTGGGATCAATAAGATTGACTTCGGGCCAGTAAGAGTGATGTCACACACTCTCTTCAGATGAAACTAACTTCGGGTCAGTAAAGAATGGTATGAGACATTCTCGTTCAATTCTTCTTATTCATGGTTCAGCAGAGTAGAGCAGAGCAATGCAGGGCACTGCTGGCAGAGAATGTACAGTCGGACATATGGATCAGCAGATGGAGTTCTCCCTAGTTGACAGGGAGTGTTAAAATTGGCAACTAGGGCCAAACTCCATGTGGGACATCTTATTAATGGAAGCTGATATTTGTCTTGGATCCCTCTCATCGAGAGGTGTAGAATTGATCTAAAGATCATCCAATTCCGATAAGTATTCATGGAGATATGAATTTATTTGTGTTATGGGACAATTCGTCAAGGTCGGTCAGTAACCAAATAAACCCCACTTGTGCTCAACGTTTTAGTATAAATAGAGGTGGCCTTCAAGTCATTTCAATACACTTGGGATTTCTTCCTCTCTACTTGTCTTTGGGTTTTAGTAGGAGGAGAGAACCTAAGGGATAATGCTGCCCTAATCCAGAGGGCAGAAGCCGGAACTGCCGGGAATAGCCAAAATTGTCGGAACTGTCGGGAATAGCCAGAATAGTCGAGAACAACTGAAACTGCCAGAATAGCTGCGAAAGCTGATGCAGAGGGCAGAAGCTGGAACTGTCAGGAAAAGCCGAGAATAACTGGAATTGATAGAATTGCCAGAACTGTCGGGAACAGCTAGAATTGTCGGAACTGTCAGGAACAATCGGAATTGTCGGAATTGTCGGGAATAATCAGAATTGCCGGAACTGTCGAGAACTGCCGGAACAGCTAGAGCATCTGTCTCCGAAGGAAAGCAACATGGAAGGGACAACTAACTATCATTGGGACAATTGTATGGTACTTAGCAGCTAATACACCAAGCATGCAATGTTACAGCTAGCATGCAAGGGACAGCTAGCATGCAACAACAAGCATGCTAAGGACAACAAGCATGCTAGGGACAACAAGTAAGCTAGGGACAACAAGCAAGCAAGATGCAGCTAGCACATAGGTTAGTATGGCAGCATGGTGCAACAATGGCACATATTGCAATACAGTGATGGGTACAATCATGATTAATGAAGCATGATGAGATGCAGCATAGTGATGATGTATGCAACACGGTGCATCACGGTGAGGTGCAGCATGATGACGAAATGCAGCACAACGATAGGTGAAGGAGTCACCTTGGAGAATCAGTTGAAGCAGCGTGTCTTCAACTGATCTCATGTATTATGTTCTTAGAGATGATCTATGATCTTATCTAGATAAGTCAAAGTGTTGACTTCTGTTGTAAACATACTATCTCTCGCTCTCTCTCTCTCTCGCTGTTGAACTATTGAAGAACATATAAGAAGAATTGATCAAGGGTTTCCCCACATTGGGGTTTGTCCCTAGCTAGCACCACATTTTGTCCTCTTGTCTTGGCTTGTCTTCTGCGATTTATGTTTATGTTCTATCTGCAGTTTACTTTAATGCTAATGTGATTGCTAATCTGGAAAAGGTATTGAGCTGAAAATTGAAATAAATTGCTCTAAGCATAAAACATACCTAAAATTAACAGATGAGCTCTTGGGAAAGTGTATCCAAGAGGAGGCCAGAATGATCTCCAGAGGAAAAATTTCACATCATGAAGAAGGAGAACCTAGTGCATTTTTAGCCTATGACAAGAAAATGAAAGGTAATAAAAAGAAAATTTCAAATCAAATAAGGGTAATCTAGACATGTCAAAAGTTAGATGCTTTAACTGTCAAAAGCATGGTCACTTTGCTTGTGACTGTAAAGAAAAAAGAAGAACACCTAGATTCAAAAACAAACCTGATTATAGAAAAGACACTTCTGAAAGTCAAAGAGAAGACCATTCTAAGAAAACAAGAAATCCAAGGTATAGAAATAATTTAGCGGAAACTCAATCAGAATATTTTCTTGTTTATGCTCTTTCTAGTTCTTCTTCTACAGATTCGTTTGATGGTTAGTCGATAGTGGTGCTTCCAAACATTTTACTAGTTACAAGGAAGCACTCTCTAATCTAGTTGAGAGGGAGACTAATTTAAATGTTATCCTTGGAGAATATTCTACTCACCAAGTTAAAGGTTATGGTTCAGTTTCATTTCAGTTAGATGATGGAAAATCTATTTTTCTACAAGAAGTTTTGTATGTACTTGGTTTGAAAAAGAATATTGTATCCATATCTGCGGTAGAAAAAGGAATAAAAGTTGTTTTTATTAATGGAAAAGTTCTAACCTAGCCTTTGAACTCAGGTATGAGAAAGCATTCACTCAAATGTGAAGAGATTTACAAAGTCATTGTTAAACCCATTCATGCATTGGTCCATGATACCGATCGTCAATGTGAGCTATGGCACATAAGGTTCACTCACCTACATTACAAAGCCTTACCTCATGTAAGGAAGATGGTTTATAGATTGCCTGAGATCAGATGGATCATGGAGTTTGCCCAGGATGTGCAAGTGGAAAGCATATAAAAGGACCATTCACTTCAAGAAAAACAAAAATTAGTCAGGTACTTCAGCTCATACATTATGATTTATGTGGACTTATGCCTGTTATTTCTCTTGGTGGCTACTTGTACTTCATGATTTTTCCTGATGATTTTTCTCGCAAGACATGGATATTCTTTTTGAAAAAGAAAGGGGAAGCATTTGACATGTTCAGAGATTTCAAGGCTCTAACTGAAAATCAAACTAGAAAGTTGATCAACGATTTCATATCTGATAATGGGGGAGACTTCACCTCCAATGATTTTAATGATCTTTGCAAAGACATTGGAATAAATAAAGAAACGACTGTGCCATACAATCCACAACAAAATGATGTGGCTGAGAGGAAGAATAGAACATTTTGGAAGCATTCAGAGCTATGTTGCATGATAAAAAACTACCAAAGTTTATGTGGGGAGAAGCTGCAAATGCTATTGTTTATGTGCAAAACAAAACTTCTCATTAGGCCTTAAACAATAAGACTCCTGAAGAAGTCTTCACTAATAAAAGGCCTGAAGTGAGTCATTTGAGAATCTTTGGCTATCATGTGTACCTCCATGTGCCAAAAGATAAAAGGAACAAACTGGGAGCTTTGGGTAAGAAAGGTATGTTTGTTGGGTATTGTGATAATTCAAAAGCTTATAGAATTTATGTACCTGGTCAAAGAACTATAGAGCTTAGCAGAGGTGTAACATTTGATAAAGAGGCATCTCTTAGAAAAGAAAGAGACTCTCCTCCTGCCATTGTTGAAAGACAAGTTGTTAATGAAAATGAGTCTGCATCTGAGTTTGAACCGAAACCTAAGAATGAGCTTGCTGATAATCCAATGGGTTCCATGGATCCTCTAGATCCTCCATCTCATGATCCACCTATCATAAAGAGACCACTATGGATGCAAGATACCTTGCAAAATGTTGAACAACATGTTGCCCCAAGATGGACGTTCAGAGAAAGTAAGTAGCCAAGTCAATTTCAAGGGTATGTTTCTGCCATGAGCAACATCATTCAGGCATAACCATGCACCTTTGAAGAAGCTACAAAAGAAAAAGTATGGAAGGATGCCATGACTGAAGAATATGATTCCATCATCTAGAATGATGTCTAGGAAGTGGTTCCTAGACCTCAAGGTAAATCTATTGTCACTTCCAAATATAAGGCTAGATATTTAGGTAGGGGTTTCTCTTATAAAGAGGGGAATAGATTATGATGAGATTTTTGCACCTGTAGCTCGATATACTACTATTCGATCTGTTGTTGCTTTAGTTGCTAGCCAGGGATGGACTCTTTACCAAATGGACGTGAAAACTGCTTTCTTGTATGGCTTCCTCAAGGAAGAGGTATTCTTGGAACATCCACAAGGATTTGAAGAGCATGATAGGGGAACTCATGTATGCAGACTAAAGAAACCCTTATATGGGTTGAAGCAAGCTCCAAGAGTTTGGTATGCTCACATTGATAGCTACCTGATAAAGTTTGGTTTCACAAGAAGCAGTGTAGACCCAAACCTCTACCTTTGATTTTTGTATTTTATGTTGATGATTTATTCTGTACAGGAGGAGAACCTCTTATCCTCCAGTGTAAGAGGGAGTTAGATTCTGAAATTGAAATGAAAGACCTTGGTTTGACGCATTACTCTCTAGTTCTAGAGGTCTAGTAAAGACCTAGTGAAATTTATCTTTCTCAAGGAAAATATGTTGTTAAGCTTCTTGAAAGATTTGCTATTTTATAATGTAAGTCCATGCATACTCTTATGGAAATGAACTTTAAGAAATTATGTGGCAAAGCTACAGGACCTAGTCTGGCAAATCCTACAGAGTATAGACAACTCATTGGTGCTTTGATGTTTTTGGTAAACACTAAGCCTGACATATGATTTGTTGTAAACACTTTAAGTCAACATATGATTGATCCCATTCATGCCCACTGAGTTGTTGCAAAATATGTACTCAAATACCTGCATGAAACTATCAATCTAGGATTGAAATACATGTTAGGTTTTGATAGCATCAGAAGTGCTCTAGCCTTGAAATTGGTGGAGAGGCTAAGGCGCATGAGTTCTAAAGAACCTAGAAACCATTTGGTGAAATTCCACCCAGATTGTATTTTATTAAAATAATTAATATTTTTAATGGGATTCCTATGTCTAAACTTAGGGAAATTAAAATATTAATGGATATTGATCAAAATATGGGTGAGAATGATCTAGAAGGCGGATGAAGTCATGTTTTAATATTAGCCGTTGATTAGAGAATTAATCTCGATCGTTAAAGAATCAACAGGAAAAGTATAAGATGGAGGCTTGGGGTTCTTTTGGAAACACAGAGAGAGAGAGAGAATTGATCTAGAGTTTGATTTTTGGGGCTAGGAAGCTGAAAAATTCAAACTAGGTGATCATTCAACATCAGAGGAGCAGTGAGAATCCGGGAGAATGAATTTCTGGAGAATACTGACAGAGAGGCAAAGAGAGCTTGCAGAGAGGCAGCACAGTAGTCGGGAGAGCTGACGTTGGGCCAGTCTGGACCCACGCAGTCCTGACGCAGAGCCAGAAGGGGCAGCGCAGAGAAAAAAAGTTCCCTATCACGTAGAATCTAGAACTACTGGGATAGCTGACGCAAAGGGCAGAAGAGGTGACACAGAGCCTACACAGGGCTAGCGCAGAAATAACTGGGGTTAACCAGTCTTGTGCTAGATTAGCTGGAATTCTGCCGAGTGAAGTGAGGCAAAACTCACTCAGATTTTCTTCCAGTGTTTTCTTTGTAAAGTAGATCATCCTAGATTTGTATTTAGATATTTCTCCTGCATAATAATGAACCCTCAAGAGTTGTTGCATTGGTTTTCCCGCATTGGGTTTTTCCGAGGATTATTGTGTCCAAAAATAAGTATGTCCTATGTATCGTGTTCTTTGCTTTGTTATTTGTTTCATGAGATCAAATATTTAATTATTGTAGGCTTCAAAAATAATTTGCTTCAGTATTTTGAAGAATAACTTGATTAATGTATGTTAAAAATCAAGTAGGTGAAGTAGATTCAGATTTTTGGCAGTAGGGGTTCCTTCGAGTCTAGGAATTTTCACATGGTATCTAAGCATTGATTTTGAAACAGGTAGAGCAGATCCAGTGTTGAGCAGTGAGGCCGAAAGCTGTACTTGGCAGCAATTCAAATCCCCTTGAAGGGATTGCGCAATCCTTGCCAAGAAGTAGATCCGAGGAAATCTCTCTCTGGGTGAGACGACAAAGAGGTACAATTTCCAGTTTGTGAGTTTGCAAAGACAAAGGGAGTGATGCAGAGCCTCAGCGCAGTGCTTGAAGGGCACAGCTTCTGCCATGGCAGTAATTTGCTAGAAAAGAACGAAGATGCGTAGAAGGGGAATTTTTTCCTTAGAGAACTTTCCGCCAGAAAGTTCGAATTTCTCACTTGCTGAGCAGTGCTAAACAGTGACTAGAGGAGTTAGTTCGACAATTGGGTGAAATGGCATCGCATGGGCTCAAAGATTAGGACAGGTTGGAAGGTGCTTCCAACTATGTCATATGGAAGACCAAAATGTTAGCTCTTATGGAGGAATATGATCTTGAGGCCTACGTCAAAAGTGTTGTAGTTGTTCTTGTTGACAACGATCAAAAGAAGAAATACAAGGCTAAGCAGGGGAAGGCGAAGAGGCTCATTCTCGATGGAGTTCGAGATCATGTGGTCTCACACTTGCAGGGCAAGGATACAACCCGAGAGATGTGGGAAGCCTTGTCGTCTCTGTATGAAGGCTCTTCTGAACAACAAAAGATGTATTTAGAGAATAAGTTGCAACAGACCTTGATGCAGAAAGGAGAAGGGGTGAACCTCTATCTTCAACGTCTTCAGGACATTAGAGACCATCTTGCTGCAGTGGAGTCCACTCTGCAACCAACCGCGATGGTGAGAATATCTCTGAATGGAGTCTCAAAGGAATGGCAAGTTTTCGTCCAAAGCATATTGGGCAGAGAAAAACTATCTTCATGGGAGGAGATGTGGGCGGCTCTTCAATAGGAGGAGTTAAGGAGAGACCTAGTGAAGGTCAACCTTAGTGGCAGTAGTGGGAGTGGCACAAAGATGAAGGGGGAGGAGGAGAACACAGCTCTAGCATCGAAGGGATAGCAGAAGCCGAAGCAAAAGGGCATTTTGAAGGTGAAATGCTTCAGTGGTGGTGAGATGGGCCACTATGCATCCCAGTGTCTTTTTAAGAAAAAGGACAAGGATGAGAAACATGATCCTAAGGTTGCTTCAGCAAAGATTGACCAGGATGAGTTTGCCATGAGTGCCCATGCATCTCCAAGAGGGAGATGGGGAGATATTGAGTTGTAGTCGAGAGGACTACATGTGGGTAGGATCCTTGAGGAGTCCACCTCTTGGATCAATTCCTTGCTGTGGGAGCCCAAGATTTAGCAATAATGAGATGGACTTAGTTTCAGATGATGCAGTGGATTGTTTTGAGGATAGATGCAGTAGCTGGGGACCAAAGACTGATCAGCGCAAAGCAAGGTTGGCAGCAGTGCAATTGGCACAATGCAAGAGTCAGCAGCAGCGCAAAAGATTCAGAGGGTCAAAATTAATAGTAGTCAGATTCCAGCGTTCATTCTATTATGTTGAACACAATTAAGTTCAACTAATTTTGGATGTTTTTCAATTGCTTCTCTCAGCCTCAGTTGCTTCTCTCAACAACTGAGTTGTAGTACAAATGCAGTGTTAGCAGTGGCAGTGCTAGCAACATAGTAGATGCAGCATTTGAGATGGGGTTGTAGTACAGATGCAACAGTGGCAGTGGTAGTGTCATTGGCAGTAGTACAGTAGCAGCAGGAGCACAGTGTTGGTGGAAGCAACAGTGTAGAAACGAGGTGCTTCATAAATAGAGCAGCATGCAGGTGGACATTGTTGCTAGAGCACTTTCCTCACTAAGAGGGAGTGTTAGTTTTTGGTAGAATTGGAAGTGCTCTAGCCTTGAAAATTGGTGGAGAGGCTAAGGCACGTGAGTTCTAAAGAACCCTAAAACCGTTTGGTGAAATCCCACCCGAATTGTATTTTATTAAAATAATTAATATTTTTAATAGGGTTCCTAAGTCTAAACTTAGGGAAATTAAAATATTAATGGGTATTAATCAAAATATGGGTGAGAATGATCTAGAAGGCAGATCAAGTCATGTTTTAATCTTAGCCGTTGATTAGAAACTTAATCTCGGTCGTTGAAGACTCAACAGGAAAAGTATAAGATGGAGGCTTGGGGTTCATTTGGAAACACACACACACACAGAATTGATATGGAGTTCAATTTTCGGGGCTAGGACGCTGAGAAATTCGAAGTAGGTGATCATTCAGCAGTAGAGGGGCAGTGAGAATCCAGGAGGACTTTCTGGAGAAAACTGACAGAGAGGCGGATAGAGCTTGCAAAGAGGCATCACAGTAACCAGCAGAGTTGATGCTGGGCAAGTCTGGGCCCACGCAGTCTGACACGGAGCTAGAAGGGTCAGCGCAGAGCATAAAAGCTACCTTTCACACAAAATCCAAAACTGTCGGGAACAGACGGAACTGTCGAGAACTGTCAGGATAGCTGACGTAGAGGGTAGAAGAGGTGACACAGAGCCTATGCAGGGCTAGCGCAGAAATAGTCGGGTTTAGCCAGTCTTGTGCCGAATCAGCTGGAATTTTGCCGGGTGAAGTGAGGTAAAACTCACTCATATTTTCGCCAGTATGTTCTCTGTAAAGGATTGCTAGATGAGCATCCTATATTTGTATTCATATATTTATCTTGCATAATAATAAACCCTCAAGAGTTGTTGCACCGGTTTTCCCGCATTGGGTTTTTACGGGGACTATTGTGTCCAAAAATAAGTGTTTCCTATGTACCTTGTTCTTTGCTCTGTTTTCTGTTTCACAAGATCAAATATTTAATTAGAGTAGGCTACAAAAGTAATTTGCTTCAGTATTCAGAAGAATAACTCGATTAATGTATGTTAAAAATCAAGTAGGTGAAGTAGATTCACAGTTGCTGTAGTAGAGGTTCCTTCAAGTCTAGGAATTTTCATAGTACACTACTAAAAATATAAGACTTCATGGATATACTGATGTTAATTGGGCTAGGAACTATGTTGATAGAAAGAACACTTATGGGTGTTGCTTTAGCTTGGGATCTGCCATGCTCTCGTGGATGAGCAAAAAGAAAAAGTATGTTGCACTGAGTACAGCTAAAACTGAGTACATTGCTACTATCATGGCTAGTTGTGAGGCAGTTTGGCCAAAGAATCTTTTGGGGAATTATTTAAGCAAGTTCCAGTCACAACAATTATATATTGTGACAATAATAGTGGGATTTGTCTTGCAAAAAATCCTATGTTTCATGATAAGTCCAAGCATATTGAGACCAAGTATCACTATATCTGGGATATGGTGCAGAGAGGAGCAGTGAGGCTCCATCACATCTCCATTGATGATCAGATAGTTGACATTCTTACCAAGCTCTTGGTTTTTAGAGAGAAACTTGGACTTATGGACATAACCCTTCCAGGAAGCGGTCACAGCTAATCGAGAACACTGAGTTACCTCTCCCCCTGTTAGAGCTCACAAGATTAGGGAATGATGCCAAAAAGCTCCTGAGGATGAGGGACCTCTTGTATAGTTTGTACCACAAGAGGTCCCTCATCCTCAGGAGCTTGTGTAGTTTGTGCCACAAGAGTAGGCCTCATTGTGCATCTGACCCACAGTTTGGGATGTGGGAAGAGCCACCTATCTGACCAATAGGTGTAGTGAGACTTGTCTAGGATGCAGGTGTTCCACCACTTGACGTTTAATGAAACTTGGTTGTGTTTGATTATTGTCAATGTGACTTGAGCCTTGTCCATGTGATGATCCTTTCCTTTCTCAATTTGTGTCAAGTGGATGATTCTTCTTTAGAGTGTGACTTCATTATTATAGATGTTACATAGCAGAGTTGAACTGAGATGAAAGAAAGAGATAAGAGGAAGCAAATATATTTGATGCAGAAAGAAATTCCTCCCTAATTGAGAGGGAGTGTTAGCATTTGGTAGCTCAGGGATGAATTTCTTCTAAAAGAAATCATATCTTTTAGTTCTGTTTGAACCACCTATAATAAAATTTCATTCCTGGCAATTCTAATATGACTTTCCAAAAATAGAAAGTCATGTCTAAATGATCAAGGATGATCTCAACATATGGAGTCCACTTTAAAATCTGATCAATCATGATTATGCAATTGAAGAATTAATATTTTTATCCTTACTAGTATTATTATTATTATGATACTATTATTTATAAAATAGTCTAAAGTCATCTACTTTTAATGGGTTGATAAAAATGAATTTTCTAATGGAATAAGTAAATTAAATTGAGAATCTCTTACTTGGAAAATCAAACTCTCTCTTGGAATAAAATAGTAACTCCACACTTAAAAGAATGTAACTCTTCCTCACTAATTCAATGTATGGAAAAAGTGTAACTCCTCATTAAATGCACTTGTAACTCCCTCATTCAATTCAATTTGTAACTCTCACCAAATATTCTCTCATGTCTAAGTGTAATGCTCTCTCCCTAATTCGAATTGTAACTCTTTGAGACAAGCGTACCTCTCTCTCTATTCTTGGGATGAGGTACACTTCTTGTTGATTTGTGGTAGCATCGGATGTGCTCTAGCCATGAAAATTGGTGGAGAGGCTAAAGCACATGAGATCTCTAAGACCCAGTAATGGTTTTGGGGAATTCCACCCTGTTAGAGTTATATTAAAATAATTAATATTTTTAATGGGGTTCTTAAGTCTAAACTTAGGAAAATTAAAATATTAATGTGTATTAATATAAAACTGGATGAGAATGTTCTAAATAACATGGATCAAACCAAATCTAATCTTAGTTGTTGATTAGAGATTTAATCTCGGTCATTGAAGACTCAACAGGAAAAGTATAAGAGGAGGCTTGAGGGTTAGTTAGAAATACACCAAGATTGATCAGTCAATTGGATTTTCTGGAGTGGGTTTTGCTAAGAAAATTCAAACAAGTGATCTGAGTTGCATTGAGGGGCAGTGAGTGCATAGCAGAGAGGCAGAGATAGTGCCGAAGGGCCAGCACAGTGAGTGAGGAGGCTACATAGAGCTAGCAGGAGCCACGCAGAGGGCCAGAGAGATTGCGTAGAGGCTAGAAAGGCCTTCATGGGTGACGCAGAAGGTCAGACAGTTGACGCAGAGCTACAGAGGGCTGATGCAGGGGGTTCCAAAGCTACGTAGAGGCCAGCAAGGCTGATGCAGAGCCTCAGAGAAGTGTTGGAAGGTTTTTCGTGAAGTAGATTTGTTGAATATCTGCTTCTGAAGAGAGGTATTACTGCCAGATAGAAATCTCTGTTGGGTGAGCCAGTTTCGCACCCTAGTTGTACTCAAGAAAGTTGCTTAATAATAAAACCCTTAGAACTATTGCACCGGTTTTCCCAAGTTGGGTTTTTCCAGGGGGCGATTGTCCAAAAATAACGGTGTCCTTTGTGTGTTTGTCTGTTATTTCAATTGATGATCTGTAGATCAGTTGAGACTACATTTGTGTTTATTTTTAGTATTTATATGGTTAAATAACTTGTTAAGGAATAAACAAGTAGGTGAAATAAACCAGATAATGCAGGAAGAATTTCTAACGTGTTAGAAATTTCAACATGGTATTAGAGGACTGCAGATCACAGGAGAACTGAAGGCACCAGCTGAAATCAGAAAATTTGCAGCAGAAACAGTTATCCCGAGAGACAGATTTGTTCCTAAATAGAAGGCAACAAAGGAGTGATGCAGAGGACCTGTGTCATCATTTCAAGCCAGAGAGAGGGCTAGCGTAGAGGCAATGAGAGGCAAAAGAGGCTCACAAAGAGCCATGTCATCCTACTTAGCTAGGTAGGAGTGATGCAGTTGGCCAGAGGAGCAATTCAACCTTGCCAGGATTGCGCAAAGCTAAGGGGCTCAGTTTCTTCAACTGCTAGGGCCTAGAGAGTTATGGGCAGATTGTGGATTGGGAAGCTGGTGGGGTGTTGTTGTTGTCGAAGCGGAATAGTACCTAATGGAACAAAACCAAGGTAGAGGGAGCCGTTGCCTTGAGGGATTTCTAGCCAAGAAATCCAAATCCGAGTTGCATTTGCAAAGAAGATCGGAGAGGAGCAGATCAACAGTTGGCGAGAAGATTTCCAGGAGAGAACTTCTAGGAGGGAAATCAAGACTCAGAGGGGGTCTAGGAGAGAACTTCCAGGAGGGAAGTCGAGACTCAGAGGGAGTCTAGTAGAAGAGCAGAGATGGCAATGAACGGACTGAGGGATCAGGACAAGTTGGACGGGGCCTCCAACTTTTTCATCTAGAAGGCCAGGATCTTGTCTGTTCTAGATAGACATCGCATCAAGGGCTTCGCCTTGAGAACTGTGGCTATCCCAGTCGACCCAACTGATAATGAAAGGTATGAGGATGCAATGGCCAAGGAAAATTGCATAATCCTTGATGGAGTCAAGGATCATGTAGTACAACATATTGCCGATAAGAACACGACAAAGGAGATGTGGGATACCTTGACGACATTGTATCAAAGCACTTCCGTGCAAAGGAAGATGCTACTAAAGAATCAGTTACGGTGGTATCAGATGCAGAAGGGGGAGCAAATAGATCTATACCTCAGCAGGTTGCAAGAGATTCGAGACCAGCTTACTTCCATAGGGGCCATGCCCGATCAATTGTTCATGGTGAGGACCACTCTGAATGCAGTCTCCGAGGATTGGGAGACATTTGTCAAAAGCATTTTAGGCAAAGCTACTCTTCCAGGATGGGAAGAGATGTGGGCATCTCTTCGCCAAGAAGAGATTAGATGGCTGACCAAGGTGGGAAGTAGCAGCAAAGGAGGTCGAATCAAGAAAGAGGAGGAGGAGGATGCGGCTCTAGCATTTGCAGGATAGCAGGGGAAGAGGAAGAAGAAGGACATCTCCAATGTGAAATGCTTCCATTGTGGGGAGTTGGGTCATTATGCAACCCAATTTCCCAGGAAGAAGAATAAGGGAGAGGCTTCTGACTCCAAGGCAGCTCCGGTTAAGGCGGAGAAAGAAGTTGAGACGGATGACGACTATGCCATAACTATTCATGCACCTCTATAGAAGAGGTGGGGTGACATCGAGCTGTAGTCAAGAGGATTACAGAAGATGAGGGGCAGGATCCTTGAGGTACCCAAACTCTTGGATCATATCTGAATACGGGAGCCTCGAGTGATAGTAGCAGGATGACAGATGTCGGTAGAAACAAGATGTGATGAAGCAACAAGGCAGTGCTAGAATGCAGGGGTCTGTAGCAGTGCAATGGGGGTTACAACAGTGCGAGAAGCATAGAGGTGTTTGCAGCAGTGCAAGAGGCGCAAAGGAGGTTGCAGCAGTGCGAGAGGCACAGAGGTGGTTGCAGCAGTGCAGAGGCAGCAAAGGTAGCTTCAGCATCAGGGGGCTTCTGGACCGACAAGGATGTCATCACTTGGGTAGATCAGGTACTTACTTCTCGGTAACTGAGTTGCAGTGCAACAGTTAACAGTTGTAGTGCTATGGGCAGCATGATGCAGCATGTTGAGAGAGAGTTGCAGTGCAGATGCAGTGTTGGGAGGAAGGACCAGCAACAGAATGGATGCAGAGGGAGCTGCAGTACAGATGTAGCAGTGGCAGTGGCAGAGCCATGGGCAGTAGTACAGGAGGCAACAATGTACTGGATGTACGGTAGCAGGCCAAGCATCAACACAGGTACCGGTGCTGGAGGATCAGTGTGATGTTCAGTGGTGGAGCATTATAAGAGCACATTCCTCACTAAGAGGGAGTATTGATTTGTGGTAGCATCAAATCTGCTATAGCCATGAAAATTGGTAGAGAGGCTAAAGCACATGAGATATCCAAGACCCAGAAATGGTTTGGAGAAATTCCACCCAATTAGAGAGATATTAAAATAATTAATATTTTTAATGCGGTTCCTAAGTCTAAACTTAGGAAAATTAAAATATTAATGGGTATTAATATAAAACTGGGTGAGAATGTTCTAAATGACATGGATCAAGCCAAATCTAATCTTATCTATTGATTAGAGATTAATCTCGGTCGTTGAAGACTCAACAAGAAAAGTATAAGAGGAGGCTTGAGGGTCAGTTGGAAATACACCAAGATTGATCAGTCAATTCGATTTTCTGGAGCGGGGTTTGCTAAGAAAATTCGAACAAGTGATTAGAGTTGCAGTGAGGGGCAATTTGTGCATAGCGGAGAGGTAGAGATAGTGTCGGAGGGCTAGCGTAGTGAGTGAGGAGACTACGCAGAGCTAGCAAGAGCCACGCAGAGGGCCAGAGAGACTGCGTAGAGGCTAGCGAGACTTGCGTGGGTGACGCAGAAGGTCAGAGATCTGACACAGAGCTGCAGATGGCTGACACAAGAGGTTCCATAGCTACGTAGAGGCCAACAAGGCTGACGAAAATCCTAAGAGAAGTGTTGGAAGGTTTTTCGTGGAGCAAACTTGCTGAGTATCTGCTTCCAAAGAGAGGTATTACTGCCAGATAGAAATCTTTGTTGGGTCTAGTTTGGCACCTTAGTTGTACTCAAGAAAGCTACTTAATAATAAAACCCTCAGAACTGTTGTGCAGGTTTTCCCAAGTTGGGTTTTTCCAGGGACGATTGTTCAAAAATAACGTTGTCCCTTGTGTGTTTGTCTATTATTTCAGTTGATGATTTGTAGATGAGTTGAGACTGTATTTGTGTTTATTTTTAGTATTTATATGATTAAATAACTTGTTAAGGAATGAACAAGTAGGTGAAGTAAACCAGATAATGTAGGAAGAATTTCTAACGTGTTAGACTTAGAAATCTCAACACTTCTCCTCAAGTAACTCCTCCCTCATGGAATTCGATTCTCCTATTATTGACTCAAGGCATGAATTCATTTTGTAACTCCTCTCCTTTCTCATCTATTTAAGCAAGAGTAAGTGAGAGTTGACAGTAGCATGTTCATTGTGAAGGAGAGCAAGTGTTGAGTGTGTGCAAAAAACGTGTGAGAACAAGAGAAATGGAAAAGTTGGAGCAAGTGTGAAAGATATGATCTGATAAAGAGAAGGAGGAGATCTTTAAGCAAAGAGCAAGTGCACTTCAGTTGCAAGTTGATCAGACATTGGTGACTTTATTCTCTCTCTTTCTCTCTTTGTACTTTGTTGAACAATTGAAGAAATCTAATAGAAGAAGAATCATTTGGGTTTTCCCCCCTGTGGAGTTTTGCCCTGAACATTGGACCAAAATATCAGTGTCTCATATTTGTGTTTGGACATCTTCATATAATCCTTAAGTTTATGCTCTATCTACAATTGGTGATCTGAAAAATTTTGAAGAAGAAATCTGCATTCTAAGTAATTGTAACAACATAGAACATTTAGTTTTTTGCAAAGTACATTCAGTTTCATTTAGTTTTCTGCAAAGTGCATTTAGTTTTCTGCATAGAGCTTTCAAGTTTCTATAAAGAATTTTTAAATTTCTACATAGAACTTTCAGATTTTAACAAACTTGCTCTTTCTGTGTGTGATGCTGCAACCCTGTCAACCTCCTCTTATAATCTCCAGTTGGATCACCAACGATCACATTTAAATCCTCATCAATGGATGAGATCATTTCTAAGTTGATTCATGTGAGTTTCTAGATAAATATCGCCTTCCTCAATTACTTTTGTTGATTAATCATTTTCCCTAAGTGAGACTTAGGAAAAAATTAATTACTAATTAATTAACTCAATTAAGGAATTTCTAGGTGGATTTTCCTGAAACTTTTGTTGGGTTCTTGAGTCCTAGTGTTTCTTAGCCTCTCTAATAATTGTCGAGACTAGAACACCATCCGGTGCTACACAAACTAACAGTCTCCCAACAACAAAGAGGATTCTCAGATATCTTGAAGCCACAATAGACTATGGATTTTGGTACCCCAAAGGTAAAGATTTTTCACTAACTGTTTTTACTGATGCTAATTGTGTAGGTGATGTAGATGACAAAAAGAGCACTAGTGTTGGAGCTCTATTTCTTAGTGCATGTCTTGTTTCATGGTTGAAGCAAGCCTTAATCTTTCTCTCTACTGTTGAAGCAAAATATATAGAAACAACTTCTTATTGCACTTAGCTCTTATGGATGAAGCATAATTGACACGATGTACAAGTATTATATGATCAACCTATTCCTATCGTCTGTGATAATACAAGTGCAATCAACATGTCCAAGAACCCTGTTTTCCATTCAAAGACAAAGCATATTCCTATAAAGTACCATTTCCTCAGAGAGCAAGTTGCAAATTAGATTGTCAAGTTGGAGTATGTACCTACCAAAGAGAAGGTAGTTTATATATTCACCAAACCTCTCCCAAGAGATCAATTGAGTACTTAAGGCAGATATTGGGAGTAGTTCCTCTTAAATCCCTCTACTAGATCTTCCTCAAGAGGAAGAAAGGCAGCTAGCAAACACTCAACATATCAAAAGGAAGCAGCAAGGTCCAAAATATCAATAAGGTAGGGGGAGCTATGTTGCAGGGGGAGCATATTATTTTCTTTGCCATTGATGTGAAAGGGGGAGAAGTAAGTGAAGTACACATTGTTTTTATGCTTGTGTTTTTGGTGTTTCCATCAATGCCAAAGGGGGAGAACGTTAATATAAGTTGTCATTGATGGAAAAGGAATTGATGGGTGCAAACAGATTGATCAAAAAGCACAAAATTTGGAGCCATTTCCATTGTAGAAGATCATTTCAGGGCACTTGGAAACTGTTCAGATGGATAGACTCTAAAAGAGCTTTCCAACAGTATATGGATGTTAATAAATGGTCTTCTAGATCAAAAGTTATTGTTGGTCAAAGCTCAGATGTCAAAAGGTCAAAGGTTGTAGAGCTAAAGTTGGTGTTAGAACCAAATTGGGGAAAATTTTTCATTTTGGCCTAAGTTGGCAAAGCTATGATTGGCCAGCGGAAGAGCCCACAACCACATCACCCTAGGAGTCCTTTCCTGAAAATTTTCAAAGGAGCACAAGTCCAAACGTCTGGGGACATGGATCTAAGAGGACATGGCTGAGGATGTCAGCAACAACGAGTTCTAATTGGTGGAAGCCAACAAGTAGGGAGGCCCCATTTGACAACTCACCCCAAAACATTTTCCCTGGGAGATCCAAAAGTAGCAGAGGTTTAAACATCCAGGGACAGGGAGCCGAGATGACATGGCCATGCAACATGGCATAGTGGCAGAGAGGTGGATGAATGGTGACCACGCAATGGAGGACCCTACAACCACATCACCCCAGAAGGTCTTCCCCATAAGATTCAAAGGGAGGCTGAAGGCTTTTTTCCAAGGAGAGGGATCCAGGGAAACGAAAATATTACCGTTAGTTGTTGTGCAAATTCACATATGGGTCTTTAAATTTAATAAAGAAATTCATGGAAAAACAAAGGCCTTGGACCTCCTCGCTACCATACGATGACATGGTACTTGGCCACATGGACAAATTGGATGAAGACACATGGCATGATTTCATTGGTTGCATGGTGTGACGTAGAGCCATGGTGGAGGCACAGTGGCATGATGATGTTAGCATGACGATAGCATGACATGGCACCAATGAGGGGGTGACACATGGCATGTGAATTTGACATTTTCAAGTACTCAAGTGCACTGGAAATGAGTGACACGTGGCATCACTCAACAATTAACACATGGCACCCTTGCAGAGTTGGCATACATGCCAGTAGACACATCATCTAGGAGGAATAACCCAGAAAGTTCTTGTGAGTGCACAAGCTGAAACACCCAGCGAAATAGTTCCAAGACACAGTGGAGCATAGGTGGTAGAATTGGATAGTGTACACCAATTGGAATTACGCAATGTGTTAGGCGGTAGTTCCCACAGGGACATGTCATCCTACACGTCGAAAGTTTCTAAGTGAGTAGCACGAGTTTTCTCCAAGTTGATGAGGCACGGGGACATGTTGGAGCACAAGCAGCAAGGGTCGAAATTCTCTGTTTGACACATCACCTGAAACATGAGAAGCAGTCCCACAGGGACACATCATCTCGGACCCCGGAAGTCCAGGCTCCTTGAGAGTTTTTGGAGGAGCACCATTTAAAATCTCTAGGTTGACAAAGTCACTAGGACAAGGCATGGTGGCATTGAGGTGGCAAGCATAGTTTGCGTGACCGATTGGAAAGGTGTAAGCAACATGGAGCAACAGTGGCACATGACACACAATCCTGGAGGACTAACCCCAGAGGAAAATGATGGCGCACCATTGATTTTTGTTGGGGAAATAAAGTCAAGGGCTAAAGGCTTGGCACCAAGACCTGGTTTTGCATACGCTTTGTGACCATGGGCGTGGAAGGTTTAGAGCAGATAGTTAAGCCCTCGAGGCTATAATGTAGAGAGGCCTAGTAGTGGTTATATGCAAGGTTTTATGTGATAGCCTGCGGGTTCACAATAGTCCACATTCATGATTTAAAGCACCTATGGGCCAAAACTGAGGACCTAATGCATAAATGGGTCGACAACTATGAATTTGGCATTTTGCATCGTATTTGGTGGCTTAGCACCAAATAGGTAGTGCACTAAACTTAGGAAAGTGTGGAATGAATGAATTGGTCGCATAATTGGCAGCATGGACATATTTAGAAGCTTATTTGGTAGTTTGCCCAATTTTGGAGTTAGCCAAATTTAGAAAGTTACCATTAAACCTTGATATTTTTCTAAAATTAAAAATTTGGGCATTTTAGTTCAGTTTTTCTATAGGGATAGCAGATTAGAGGCTGAAAACTTTAAGAACGCATTCAAAAGACTAGATAGAAGCAAGACAAAATAAAAAATAAGAGTTCATGCATGGAAAAGAGTTGAACTTCACTACAAGTTCTAAAACTAAAAATATCAGCTCAATTTCTATATAAGCATAATCGAATTTGCAAGAAGGTAGATGTTCGTTCGTGATTAGATATGTTGAAGGTGATTTTGATGGTGTTTGGGGTGAGTGATTGAGATGAGATTTTTTTTTTTTTTTTTTAATGAAAGGAAGTGGCCTTCATGATTCAAGTTTGAAAATGGAACGAAAGATGAATGAAGGAGGTCAAGCAAGTGGCAACTTGCAGATCAAGGGTTGTACCTCCTTCTAGTAGTGGCTAGTAAACAATTAAAGGTTGTAGCTCATTTTAGTGGTCGTTGATGAACTAGGGGTAGTTTCTCCTTTTAGTAGTAGTTGATAAATTAGGGAGTAATAGCTTCCTTCTAGTTGTAGCCAGAGAACTTTGTAACATCAAGTACAAGCTTGCCTTTGTGAAAATAATGGAAGAGAAGTTTGAACAATGTATGTGTTCTATTTGTGCTTCTTATGTTGATTCTTGTGATGCTCATATGAATTGTTGCTGAAGTGATTATTGGTGTCCTAGTATTCTTTGTTAGTGAAAGAAAGTTTTAAAAGTCCAACAATATTGATTCACCCCACCCTCTCAATATTGTCCTAGTTTCTAATAGCTTGGAGGAGTGTTGATCACATATCATCCATTTCCCTTACATTATGACCTTGCTTTTGTATAATATCATTATGGTACTTAACATGTGTGCCCTTGGAGTATAGCTTTCCAAATGTGTGAGCCGACTTGTGGCTTTGTAGATTGCATGTAATCACTTAGGCCCACATATGTATTGTTGGCATCTATTTCCTCTCCTAATATATTAGAATGAGTGAGTCATTTCATCATCATCATTGTACTCCTCTTTGTACTTGTCTTCTTGAAATGAAATGCTTGGGTTCATGAGGAAATCCTAGGAGATTTTGTGTAAGGGCAGGAAGACAACTTTGTTGGGAGCTTGTTCTTGTGAGATACTAGGCTTTACTATTTTGAAGAATACATTGGATATGATGTTCTTTCTATATTAATTATTCTTGTCACTCCTATGTTAGATGTGTGGCTAAGAGAAAACTTGTCGTCCTATCTCTTGTGCTTCTTCTTTTGTACATTATTTTTCTTGTCCTGGAGGCACGAAGGTTTCTTTGAACATGTAGAGCATATTGAATATTAGGGTTAAGGTTTCATCCCTTTGAGATATGGGAGTTAGGGTTCTATGATTAAACCCTAGATTGTACTTGTTAAGGGAGTGAAGAGGAGATGTCTTTCCTTGAAGGACTTGCTAGTGTGATGATTGATCTCATTGGTGTTGATTTGGGCTTTTCATGGTTTTTGCTAGTTAGGATTTTGGATATTTAGAAGATTGTATTAGCTTTGGGATGAGGTTACAATGTGTACATGAACTTCATTTTTTACTTATAGATGTGAAGTTTTCAACTATCCTAAGTTGTTTTATTTCAAATTTGATTTTCGACTATCTTTATCTTCATGGTTTCATATTTTCCAACTCTAGTATGTCTTGCTAATTTGGCATAAAGCTAAGGATGAAATTAATAAGTGATTTATAATTAACCTTGAAGAAGATAGGACAGATTTACTGTTGTAAGTATTGTTTCTATAAGGTGATTTTCAGATCTGGTTTTTTCACTATAAGACTTCCCTAGAATGCTGAAACTTGTTGGCACAAATTGGTATCTTTTCTCTTATATTGCCCTGTTGATTGAGATTGTTAAGAGGTGAAATATTGTTTGTTGTCATTTCTATTTTATTTATATTTCATAACATCTCTAAGGCTGAAAATTCACAGGGTTAAGATATGGGAAACCTCTAGGAAAAAGGTAAAAAATTTTAAGTTGCATTAATCGCCTTAGTTCAGAAAATTTCTATAATGAGAGTACTTGGAACACCATTTCCAAAATAACTTAAGAGTGAAGCTCCTCGAGATATTGTTGTATATAGAATATAATTTTATATATTATAATGAATATTTTTCAAAAGCATAAAAGATGCCAAATTAGTCGATTGGGCCCCACCATAGTAGTCCATGTGTTGTTGAAGGCGAGATAATTTGCAACTCAATTTTCTAGACTTAAACAATAATTGCAAAGAAATATTGATACAGACAACCACCTTGTTAGCTTAGGGAAAATCATTGATTGAAAGGGATTCATTAAAAATGATATCATTCCTCCTTTCACAAATAAAGAGAAAAGTTTCTAGTCTAGAAAGTTGCCATGCAAACTGAAACTAGATAGGCCAAGTCAATTTATCACCCAATAGGGAAACTCCATGAAAGGCAGGTTAGGGAAAGATGGCCACTAAATGTCTCTAACCATTGTTAAGTTAACTTGAAAAATGGGACAAAACTACAACAAATGCTTAATGGACTTTGGTCTACACAAAAAAGGGATTGGGAATTCCCATATGAACTTGATGATGCATGAAACAAGGCCTCATAAAATAAGGGTCTAGGAGAAAAAGGATTTCTTAGCTTCCACAAGATATTTCCAAACATTATAACATACCTTGGTATTCTCTTTTCTCTTTTTTTGTGAACATCTTTTATACTTTTCATAATCTATGAACCAACCTCATTTACATAACTCAATTTTTTCCTAATAGTGATTAAGTAGATTAGACTCTACACTAACTATATATACGTGTATCACCCACTAGCTTTGAATCGTCACAAGTTTAAAACTTTAGTTTACTGTTGTTTCAATATAAGTTGTCATTGAGTTATAATCATTCAAACTAAACCCTTCGAGTATCTCTTGAGCACACCCAATCTAGGAGATGAAGATATTATCATCCATCATCTATATGTCCACTTCTAAAAAATTAATAAAATGCGCCCAAATCTATCATTCCAAATCCTTTATGTGTCTAACCTTTAAGTTCCTAAATAATCACCCCATTGTTATCTTTAATGGTTATATCATTTACATGCAAAACCATGTTTAGAATATCATTATCACGAGTTCCTAAATAATCACCCCATTGTTATCTTTAATGGTTATATCATTTACATGCAAAACCATGTTTAGAATATCATTATCACCTTTGATTTTGATGTACATAATTGTATAGAATGGGCCTCTTTGAAACTATTTTCTCTCTAGTGATCAATTTTGTTGACATGCTAAGTTTGAGGAACCTATTTCAGCCTTAGATGTTCACACCCTAGATGTTCCTTTCCCCTCTGTATGAACCCTTGGGATTGTTATTTGTATGGTTCATTTTTAAAATATTCATTTGGAATGGTACTTTTGGTATCTATCGTCATGGAAAACACTAACTTGATCATATTTACTTTCTCCTTTTGAACATGCTTTGTGCTTGTCATTTCAACTATCTACTTTGTCCTTTATTCTATTCTATAAACACATATTTAAAATATTAATTTGGAATGGTACTTTTGGTATCTATCGTCATGGAAAACACTAACTTGATCATATTTACTTTCTCCATCTGAACATGCTTTGTGCTTGTCATTTCAACTATCTACTTTGCCCTTTTTCTATTCTATAAACGCATTTACAACCTATGTCAATTCTTCCTTTTGGTAAAAGCATACACACATGATAGAGAGTGCATAAGATGCATTTCGCACACTAAATTTAGTTAGTCCATAATATATACTTACATGGATTTATATTACAAAATTTGTTGCAAATTTGGTTGTTGAGGATAATGATAGAACATGAGTGAATAGATCACCCCAAAACAGTCGAATGTTATTAAAAAATTGCCCATCTTATCTTACCTTAACCATACTCTTGATTTAAAAAAAAAAAAAAAAAGCCCTATCAAAAATGGGCATTTCTTATCATACCATTCACTACATGCCATGTTTTAATTCGAGGTCACGTTGTTTTACATACTTGGATCTTAGCATTGCACTATATCCCAACATGTTGTGTACTAGTTTAAATTGTTATATGCATTTATTCTTGTTTTATTTTGTATGCCCACTTTTACATTGAATTCATCTATTGGATGCTTGCAAGCTTGTATTTCTTTTGATTAATCTCATATTGATATCTCATGTTCTAGTCAAGGTTTATTTTATCTAATAGGACAATTGTTTGATATTAAAATAATAGGAGGAATTGTCGGGAAGAATCTATGTTCCATCCATGAGGTGTGTAAATGAGATCATAGGCATAACCACTGAAGAAATTGTAGCGAAAGCAAGGAGTAGTCTTGCTTAAAATGATTCACCAGGTAAATTTGATTTTCATGCACAGTTTCTTAACTAATATTTCTACCAAAGTGCCAAAAACGTACAACTGTTATGTTGAATTTCAAATGTAGCTTGTTGTTAAATTCTCTAACTTTTTGAAATATATTTACTTTAATTTGAAACAAGTTTTTCAACATTTTTCTTATGAAATAATCATCGTCTAAAAAATTATTTTCTATCAAGATGGACTAATCACTTAGGTAGTGTCATATCTTCTATGTTTTAGTTGCCACATCAAAGTTATGTTTTACCACTAGGCTATCATTTTACAACCCTCTATCTAAAGTCAAAATGTTTGGTTGTGTTCACCAGGTACATTCATTTTGTGAGACATGAGTTTGGATTCCCCCACTTCTATTTCATCTCTTTATATATTATCTACCATAAAGACGTGATAGAAAAAGGAGGAATTTCAAATGGAAGAAACCAATTATACACATGGATTCTAGCTAGATTCATATTCCTCGAGTTGTTACATAGCTAAATGCCGTAGTAGTTGTGCATACTAAATGGAAGTAATATACTACAATATCCACATAGGACATATACGTTTCTTAAGTGAAACTTATATTGTTCCAACTCAATACAACAGTGACAACTAATAGACATGAGAGTTAGATGATTATTGTCTTTCTATGAAATTTAGGAAGGTTCACGTATGGTGTTGTGCCCCAACATGTGAAAAGTATACTTCCTTATTCAACACATCAAATTGATCTTTGACATGGAGTGCCAAATCCTTTTTCAATGCTCTCAATTCACTCAAATATAAATAGGAACCATTGCCTTGAAAATTTGTTGTACACAATTTTTTTCCAAAGGAAAGCAATAGTATACAATCATATCATATGCAATAATTACTTGCAAAAAACTTGATCATCTAAGCAAAATATGACACACTCATTAGTCCCATTGACAAATTACAGTCACGTGTAGAAATTGTGGCATTTTGTTTTTTGTCAAGATTGGAATTTCTACATAGTAACTATGGTTGCTTAAAATAGTTAAATAAGTGTAGGTGTAGGCTTATGAGTTTCATTTTAAGTTAGATGTTTTCCTCATTTTATGAATTTTTGTACATAAGCTAGTCTAGTGTTAAACAAATTTCTTTAGGTATGCATCATTACTATTCATATTTTTAAAATAGTTAATGAAATGTGACTTAGGCTCATATGTTTCTTTTTAAATGTATTTTTTCCTCATTTGTATGAATTTTTGTTCATATGCTAGTCTAGAGTTAAATAAATTTCTTTAGGTATGTGCTACCCCTTGAAAGTGCATAGTTCTTTTCACGTTTTCATGGGCCTTTCTTCTCTCACTAGCATAATAGATCCTCAATATTCAGTGGTAGTCACATGTTGCAAGAAGAGATTTGAGAGGTATTGATGGAGAAATTTTTGGAGACACATTTCACCATGAGGTTCCACTTGAGTGCACTTGACATTGATTTGGAGGCATAAATCATGTATTACACTAACTTTTGTTGCATAATTGATTGGGATCCTTATTCCTTGATTGAACCCAAGGCTTAGGACCATGAGGATGGATAATGTGAGAAAGAAGGGAACATCAGAAGATGAGTGTCCTACTTGGGAGGATTATACATGGCACTAAGCCACACTTGGTCTTGATTAAAGGCCCACTTGAGGTCAAGCACCCTCCTCGGGGAGGTGGTTAGGACATGTTCAAGGAAAGAAGGGGTGAGAAATAACCATAATAGAGAAGATTCCACATATTTGGAGGTGTGTTTCCATTTTGCAGAGAATTTTTTGGGGTAAAGTTTCTTTTTCACATATTTGGAAGCATATTTCACCATTTAAGGTATTTTGGGGTAAGGACAGTCTATTGGAGGCCTTTTCTACATATTTGATGTTATGATTTACCTTTGAAGGGGCTTCGAGGTGAGAACACTTTGTTTGAGGCATTTTCTATGTGTTTGGAGGAAATCTATTTTCATGTGGAGATGCCATGTGGCATTGTGGACATAGTAAAAACCTCTAATGAATAATAAATACATGATTTAAAATGATATTCTAAAATAGAAAGATGGCAAGTGAAAACATGGACCCATTTTATTCATTCGAAAGATAAAAAGGAGTACTCTACTCAAGGAGGATCCTAGTTCCTTATAAAGATAATATTATTTTATGAATTAGGGTCTTCTTTGAATGATATAAATGGAGGAGAGAATTCATTTTATAAGGGCATGGTTGGAGATGTGCGAACTTCCCTTTGAGATTAGTTGAATTTATTTGGGAGGAAAATTTTAAGGGGCATTTCAATGTGAATTTCATGATATTTATTTTGTATTTTCTTGGGTTGATTTAATGGGTGGAAATTACTTGTACAAATATGCTCATGTAATCTTGGAAGAAAGGAAAGTTTGCTTTAGTAATAACAACATTAGGGCTAAGGTAAAACCCTCCCTTTGTCTAGATGTAATAATTGTTCATATTGAAGAATATTTATTATTATAATTTTCTAATTAACATTATTCACTCTATTTTTTAGGGTTGCCCTAGATGGCGATAATGGTTAAGTGTGACATGTTTAGTTCCTCTTGATCTTATGGTGAAATCAAACTTGAAGAATATTATTGGTTGCTTGATCAATAAGAAAGTTGTATCATTTTGTTTGCTTCATTTATGGTTTCATATGTGGTTATCCCTAACTTGTTCATTGTTGCATGTTACTACTTGATTGATTTTGTACTTTCTTTAAGGAACATCTTTGGAAGGGCTCCGCTTCAATTTTCTACATATTAAATAGATCCATGTGGTTGGCTAGATCATTCTTATAAGATTCTAACTATGTTTCCTTCCATTACTATTCAAACCATTTTGATTTTTTATCTCGACTCCATCTCCCAATTGAATAGGGATTGGTCTTATCAATCCACCACCCTTTTGACTTCTAAAGAACATCTAAACAATTGTAACGCTCCCTCCCACTCCCTTTGAGTTCTGAGGAAGATGGGAGGTGTTTCTTTTAATTAACCCAACCTATGAAGCCTAATTATGGAAATGGGGTTACAAAATTTTCATCCTTTCTAAATTTAGCAGAATTAACTTTGGATAACGCCATTGCATCCAGCTCCTTGAGAGTTTCTACCGATATAAATTTTACCTTAATCGAACTCCTAGATTTAAAGCTATGTCCTTTCAAAGATTAACCATTTAATTCCTACCAAATTAACAGGGGCTACCACATGGCACCCATGCAAGACCCATGTGGCCTTGACACATCAACCACGACACCCACATGGTGCTTAAGTGGCTTATTGGCGCATTCATAGTGATTTTAGTTTTACTTACGAGTCCCACTAGGCCCAACTTCTTCATGTAATTCCACCATTTCTTTTGCATCCAGACCTAACAAATATCTGGGTGTGCATGAAATTTTCACTTGGAAAACCTCCCAGACCTTCAAATCTCCAAACAATATCCTCTCCATAAGCGCATTTAGACCTAGGTCACATTCGAGCATTTCAAAGTTACATCCTTGCACTCACCACTTGATGCCCTAGACTCCCCATTACATCAACCATATGCGAGGAAATATGGCCCCGTGTAAACTATCGTTAAGGGCTTCACCCCATATTTCAATTGAAATATGGCTCACGAGCATATCCTGGTCCAAGCCCTTGGGCTCCCAAAACATGTCCCACACCAGATATTGGATTTAACTGTATTTCCCACTAGCTATCTGGGTTTATTTTAAATATGGCACGTTTGTGAGTATGCATAAGGGCAATCATCCCAAATGTCTAGAATCCTTAATACATCCGTTATGCCCACATTACATCCAGCCCAGATACAAAACTACACTGATAACATATCTAAACTTGGATACAACCTAATTCTCTATAGATCTTCAAACATAGAAACTATTATGAGTTTCAGGGACTTAGCCCAGACTTCCATTGATACACAGTGTTGCTCAGAACATTGATATCCATAGGAATGAAGCCTTCATTCCAATACAACATTTCATACATTGCTTCAAGGTAGAAATACAATAAATAGACTCAAAAACATGCCTACTATTGAGCATCAACACTCAGCTAAACCATGGCTAGCACTCTGTAACTTCAACACAACATCACCATAACAACCCCATAACATGTCTGAATTAGACTGTATCAGGTCCATCGATATAGCATATCATGCACAACATGAATTACATACTTTCAATAGTCTTAAGCTAAAAAATCCTTACAATCCATATCATTCTAAACTATGAATTCCATACATCGTAATAATTGAACTAAACATATTAAGCATTCACACATGATCATCTAAATAGATCCATACTTGGGATATTACCAGCACATCTGTATAGATGCCTCCAAACTCTCGTAAACATGAGAATCATTCACATAATCATCTCATTTCAGACAACCAAGAATAATACATTCCTTTGTGATCATTGTTGATATACATGTATATATAGTGTTATAATACATAACAACATCATACACTATTCATAGTGCAACATAGGTTTAAGTAAACACACTTACCTCTATAGTTTGAATGACTAGCAACTAATGGAGGGATTTTAACTCTCCACCCAACCATAGGGTAGTTACACGGTAATATTTCTTGTAATTGGCCACCCACGAACCAAATTAAGAAGTCTAAGGAGTTAATTGCTCAAGAGTATTTTCACCAATAACCAGTGAAACAAATGGTAAGAAGAGGAGTTCACTTTTGAGGTGGTTAATCAACCGCCTCTATTAGTAAGCACCAATGTGATTCTTTGTCCCAATAGAAATAAACCACAAGAATCCATCCAAGGCCCAGTATGTATTGTTTAGTTACTGGGAAAGGAATACACAAGAAGGGTGGTTTATCAGTCAGCTTCTCTAAGCAAGCACTACAGGAGTCAAGAGCCCATTAACCAAGTGGTTTATCAGCTTACTGAGCAAGCACATAAGTGGTTTATCAGCCCCAAGGCTAGCACTTAGTGGTTAATTAGTCCTTTCAGCTAGCACTTGGGTGTGTCAACTTGTCAAGTGGTTTATCAACACAATGCCAGCAATGAGTGGTTTATCAGTCCTTTCAACTAACACCACTATGATTTATTAGCCCCGTGACAAGCAATGAGTGATTCATCTTCTCCATTGAAATCTCATTGGTTAATCGATTCACGAGCATACACATTGGCCTTAGAGAAACATAGGGAATGTTATCCCAAAAACAAAACGCATGCTAGAAAAGGTTATTTCTCCCTGGCAGGTCCACGTCCACTTCCAATTCTACACTCTGCATTCTCTTGCACTTCCGCATTCTCTATTATTTCTTTCACGAGCTATCTCTTTATCCACGTGTCTCTCTTGTGCATGACTTATTATACCTCCCCCCTATCTCTCGTCAGGCTCTTTACTTCACATCCTTCTCTTGTGCGTTGACCTCCCAACTCGATCCATGAGGACATGAGTTGTATTGGTTTCCTTCACTCAAGAAACCCATATTTTCTTCACTGCTTGCACCAACAATTCCATTAATTCATCAAGGAGATAGGTGGTGACATAAATGCAATGGCTTGGGTTTACACTTAACACCAACAACTCCTCCTCATATCATTGAATCTGTGCCAACTCCTCTAAGCTTGTCAATGTTTATATTTCCACATTATTTACATGAATTACAATTCATAGCAATATTTACAAGAGGGATAGAAAAAAGGGTTGTCACAGACCCCACCCTATAAGAGGAACATTGTCCTCGGTGTTCTATACTAGAACAAAAAATTCAATAACGTTCTATTCTTGAATACAAAATTTAATAGTGATCTTTATATAAATATATTTTTTTACATTTACTTCCATTGTAAACAAAAATAGGTAAGAGTTAAGACACCCTCGCTTGATCAACCATTTCCGAAGTGGATTCATCTGGTCTAAAGTGCTTACACTACACCATGACTTGCTTGATTACTCGATTCCAGAGCGAGATCTACCTTCGATCTAGAATGCACAATGGCTATGGCTGGAATTCTCCCCCAGATTCCACTTGTATCATAGACCAATCAACAACATGATTGACGTCATGCACATACTTTTAAAGTAAAGAAATTTAGAAAATGTCATGTTCTTTCACTATGGGTGATAAGGCTAGTTTGTAAGCTGTCACTTTTTATTATCTCCAATGGTCCACAAAATCTTGGTGCTAGCTTAGCACAAGATGAAATTCTCAATGAACTCTTCCTTGGTCTAATGTGGAGGTAAACATGTTCCCCAACTTGAAATTCCTTATGCATTCTCTATTGATCTGCATATATCTTCTTTCTGTCATAAGCTATTTTAAATTTTTGCACGATAGAAATTACTTCTTGTTCCATTTCCTTCAGCATATTAGGTCTAGGGAGTACCATGTTCACTAGATCATTCCATTTGATAAGTGTATTACATTTCCTACCATACAAAGACTCAAAAGTTCTCATTTTGAATGATTCCTAGTACCCGTTCTTGTAAGCAAATTCTACCAAAGGTAGAAACTATTCCCACCTTTTAGGCTAATGCATGATATACATTCTTAGCATGTCTTCCAACACCCTGTTTACTCTTACAATTTGTCCATTTGTTTGAGGATGATGTGTTGTACTCAATGCTAATTCTATCCCAAAACCAACAAATAGTGCTTTCCAAAACGTTCAGGTGAACTTGGCATCCTTATCCGAGATAATCTTCTTGTGTACCCAATGTAGTCTACATATTTCTTTCATGAAAATCTAAGTAATATCAATTGTCTTGTGTGTAGGCTTGACAACTATAAAATGAGCTACCTTACTCATTTTATCTACCACTACTATTATGGCGTCATGTTGTCTAGATGCCCTTGGTAAATCCTATGATGAAGTCCATAAATATGACTTCCCGCTTCCACTCAGGAATGGAGATTGACTATAACAATCTGACTAGATGTCTACACTCCACTTTCACTTGTTGGCACTCCAAGTACCTAGTAATATAATTAGAAACTTTAGTTTTCATACTTGGACAATAATACATCGTTTTCATGGTTGTTATCATTTTCTAATAACCAGGATGACCTAGATGACCTGAGTAAGGTCTTTTGTGAAACTCGTCAGAGATGAGCTTCTTCAAGTCACTCATAGAATCTATATACCATCTAACTTTGAATTTAAACAACCCATTCTTTGTGAGTGAGTAATTCTTACTCAATTCTCCTTTTAGCTCTTACTGCAAGCATTCCTTCACTTATTGGTAATGCTCATCCTGATGCATTGCCTCTTTGATCCTTTCTTTAATGTCAACTTCACAAGTGCTAATGGCTACCACATGAGCCACTTGTATCTTCCTTCTAAGCACATCTACTACTTTTTTTTCCTTGCCCTTGATATATTTATTTCAAAATCAAATTCACTAATCAAGGCTAGCCACCTTGCCTATCATGCATTCAACTTGGGTTGGTCAAATAAGTACCTCAATCCTTCATGGCATGACATCAAAACAAATTTCTTTCCAAGGAGGTAATGCATACACATTTTCAATGCATACACTATCATTGTTTCTTTCCAAGGAGGTAATGCATACACTATCATTGTCAACTCCAAGTCACGAGTGGCATAATTTTTCTCATGCTCATTCAATTTCCTCGATTCATAAGCATCTGTGCACACCACAAAATCCTTTTATGGGTCTACTATTCTCAATATTGGTGCATGCGTGAGCAAATATTTTAACTACTAATAGCTTGCTGCACATTCTTCTATCCATTGGAATTTAGTTCCTTTTCTTTGTAATGTTTTGATTGGATGTCCAATCTTGGAGTAATTTCGAATGAACCTTCAATAATAACCAGCCAAGCCCATGAGGGATCTAACTTCTACCACATTTTGAGGAGTAGGCCACTCCATGATGGCTTTGATTTTCTTTGGATCCACTTCTACTCCTTTAGAGACAATGTGTCCCAAATACTGAACTTGTGGCTAGAAGAAGTCACACTTTCTGAGCTTAGCATAAAGCTTGTGCTCTCTCAGTAACTTCTATATTGTCGCTATGTGTTTTTCATGCTCCTCCACGGTCTTTAGATAAACCAAGATGTAATCGATAAAGACCAACACAAACTTGTCTAAATATGGATTGAGAACATTATTCATTAAACACATAAATGTCACTGGGACGTTTATGGTTCCAAATGGCACTACCATAGATTCATAGTGCCCATACCTAGTTCTAAATGTTGTCTTGTGAATATGTTAATACTTGATTTTCACCTGATGGTACCCATACCTCAAGTCGATCTTTCAAAATATGGCAACCCTTGATCAAACAAGTTGTTAGTGCTTGGAAAAGGGTACTCGTTATTTATGGTGGATTTATTTAATTATTTATACTAAATACATTGTCTCAAAGTGTCATCATTTTTCTTTACAAATAATATCTGAGTTCCCCAAGCGATACACTATGTATGGTATATCTTTTGTTTAGCATTTATTTTAGCTGCAATGTTAATTCCACCAACTCTAGTGTTCTCGTGTGATATAGATCCCTTGACACCAATGTCGATCCCATCATTAATTCAATTAAGAAATCAATTTCTCTTCTTGGTGGCAGTCTTAGGATTTCCTTAGGAAACACATTGTTGAACTATTTTAAGATGGGGTACTCTTCCATTTTATGTTTATCAGCCTATGATTCGTTGGTTACTTGAACAACGTACAATTGACACCCCTTCCTGCTGCACCTTTTCAATTGCAACACTGATATTTGCCGAACTTTCATAGGTTTTCTCTTCCATTGCAACATCACTCTTTCCCCTTCTTTGCTAAGGTATTTTATAGACTTGTTGTAGTAGTTGATTTTGGCTTTGTAACCTACTAGCTAGTCCATAGCAACAAACACATCATATGAACCCAATGGAAATAGGTTCAAGTTTGTGCATGTGAGCATGTCATTTATCACCACTACGCATGACCTCACCACATCCTCGAGTCACTTCTAAGTCCTCATTACTAGCTAGACTAACTATGACTTTTCATGGGCTATCTTCTACAATCCACACTTCTTTGCAACCTTTGGACTAATATAACGAATATTAGAACTTGGGTCAATCAAAATTGAAACAGGTTGATTATTGACCACACCTTCCATCTCGATAATTGATGCTTAGTGATCAACTTGCCTATTGTCCAACACAACATAGATTGGTGGCATGCTCTAACCCACATCCTTCACTGTCTCCACTTCTTGCACATTGTACAACCTTGGGTTGTTCTTTTTTTGTTGAGGGAAATCCCTCCATAAATGGGTTTCCCAATATTTCTAGCATTGTATGGGTCCTCTCTTCCACCCATTTATTTTCTCTGTTACAGGCTTAGAGAGCTAGTATTGATTAGTAGTAGGCAATTTCTATTGATTTAGCTTGCTCTTTGCAGGAGTGGTGAACATCACATTCCTACCTGACTGATGTCCTACAATTGTTTGTCCCTTTCCTCTAAATCTGGGCTTACCTTTTTCCTTCTAAATTTTTATTTGGCAAGGGTTTATGTTCAGAAAATTTTTAGGGTCAAAAATAACCACTAAAGCTCCTCGGCACCCCTTCCCAAGCTATATTTTCACCCGCACTCAGCCACAACCTATCCTTGTCGTGGCTGCCCAACCCTGTCTGCCCTCCGTTTAGCCCTTAAATCTCCTCCTTGGCCTAACTCGCAAGCCTGCCAGGCCTTTGCTGCCCAATGCAATCTCCTCTCAGCTCAGTCACTCCTCCATTTCTCTTCATCCCTTTTCCTTTATTTCCTTGCTCGTAACTCCAGTTCCCCTCTCTATCCCTTCCTCAGCTCACGGCCTTCCTTCCTTATCCTACCCATAGCCCTTTTTTCCTTGTTGTTGTGGCTTCTCCCTCACTCAGCAGCCCTCAAAGCACCCTTAAAACCCTCACGACAGCCTATTCAGGGCCTCCTTTAACCTTAACGTTGCCCTTGTCTCCATTATGATAGCTTGTTCAAGGCCTCCCCTTAATGTTGCATAGCCCTCTCCACCTGCAGCTGCATCTCCTAATCCTTTTGCATCCCTTGCCCCTGTGTGTCGCAGCCCTTAATACATCTCAACAACCTCCCTCCTTTTCTTTTTAGCCCTCATTTTCTATAAAAGGCTCAGTGCAACTCCCTAGGTGGCCTTTCCAAGTGAACGTTACCCCTATAACCCCTATAGCAGCCTTCAAACCTTTAACACTCAACCTTCCAACCCTCTTTTGATCTCGGCCTCTTTCACTCTGGGAGAGAAATAATTTTTTTGGGTTATACATCATCAAAATTGCAGAGATTTTGGGTAAAGTGATACGTCACTGAAGATTTGGACAAGGATTTTTCTAGGACTGGAGCCTTAGATTCAGTTCCTAAACCTTTACTTTCCTCACTGTCTAATACATCAATCCCATTCATATTTAAATAAATTGACAAGGCAATCATTGGGGATAAAACTATAATTTGAATGATTGTCATATGCTTTCTAGAGGTTGATCATAACATTGATTTGTGTCATTAATTTGGGTACATTCAAGAGATAATTAATTCATAACTGTTTTGATATATTTGTTCACTAATTTGGCATCAGTTGGACAACTTAATCTCACTACTGTCACAAGTATTATCTCTACTTCTAGATCATTGTAGAGTTAACTATTTGCATTGTCTATATCAACAAGATTGAATATAATTGTTGACATTGGAATCTAAGTTAAAATTATTTCTATCTTTTAGGTTCCTAAGTTGAACCATACACATAAGCTCATTCTATAAAAGCACATTAGTCTCATAATCTGGCAATCTTGGTTGGTTAAGTGATAAACCTAAGAGCTCATTGGACATCATTGAAATTAATCTCTAGAGTAGTGTAGTGTTTTGGCATAAGAATCTTAGTGAAATTGTATTATTACTCTTGCTCATCGTTTCTATTTGTGAAATAATAGTTCTACATTGGCATTTATATTCCAAGAATTTGTTTAAAAGATTGCTAATCTGATTGTCATTGAGCAAAATTGGTATATCTGGGGACCCTCAAAAGAACATTGTTAATCTTGTGATATTTTTTGAGTAACAATAATTGACTAAATATTCTAAAACAAAAGGTATCCTAATCATTTCTTTGGGATTATTGGTTGTTGTTGTTTTGAACATATTGGTAATTTACTCTTAAGAGCACATATTTTGTGGTTATGTAATAAGCAAGCAATTGCATCGTGGGCATATTTTGTATCTTATTGGCACTGTCTTATAAAATATTGTCTCTTTATTCATTAAGTATTCTTGTCATATGGTTAATTAACACTAAGTACTTAAACCTTGAACAATCTTAACTCAAGACTACTCACTCATCTTCTAATTCCACCTTGCATTTTACATAAGCCTTAGGATGTGAATTGTATTTTTGATAAGTACTCATTCAAGAAGCAGTTGTCCATCCAGTGTTTGATTGTAATATTACATAGCAAGAAAGTTGACTCCATTAAGGCACTGGTTTCAATGATCTAAATCTAATCGAATATTTAACTTCTTGTTGAATCTAAACAAGTACTTGGTTGCTCAACTGTGTCTCCCGAATTGGTTGGTTCCCAACTAGTCCTTCTTTCCATTTTCGTAGGGTCTACCCCCCATTCCATTATAGGGAGACAACTTAAACAGAGAAATTGGGGATCAAGGTGGCAACCCTCAATCTGAGTTGTTGTCGTGGTGCCTAGAAATTCTGTGCAACAACATGTATCATCAGTCTTTAGTTCATGCTTCCATAGTCCTAATGAGCATTTCCTATATTTATACTTTCCTAGGTGGATGACACCTAGCTCATGTTGCTTCTCTCTTTGCAAGTCTGACAAGATCTGCAGTATAACTGCATTTACATCAACTTGCTTCTCCTAAGCTCTGACAATCTTCTCATTGTTAGCTTTGCAACTTCTTAGCTTAGCCCTTAAACTTTTAATAGTGTCCATCCAATCACGAAAGCCTTCCTCTCTCCTCTTTCCAACTGACTCCTCTTCTTGACCACGTTGGGATCCATCAATGTTGTATTGCACCATTATGTTGCACATCCCTTCACTTTCATATTGCTCTTTTGTGTCTTCTTATGTGCTATTACACACACATAATTGTTAGCCAATAAAAAACAAAAATAAACACATTTACCCATCACCTCGACTTATATACAATAAGCATGTTGATGTAAGCATATCTGAAACAAAAAATTTCAAGTTAGCGTGTCTATTAGAAAACAACTAACATATCAGAATCTATTCTCTCTATCATTTTACAAATTTGATATCAACATTGATATGCATAAAACACACAATAATCAGTCAAGTTGCTACAACCAACACCCATTTTCACACAACAAACAATTGCTAGAAAACACCGCACTCTATAACATAGCTCTATATTTTATCTTTCTATGCGCATTCAATCTAAGTGATGAATCTGGGTGCTCTGATACCACTTTGTAATGCTCCCTTCCACTCCCTTTGAGTTCCCAAGTATATGGGAGGTGTTAGTTTTAATTAACCCAACCTCCAAGACCTCATTATGGAAATAGGGTTACAAAATTTCCATCCCTTCCAAAGTTAGTGGAATTAACTTTGGATAACACCAATGCATCTAGCTCATGGAGAGATTTCTGATGATATAAATTTTACCTCAATCCAACTCTTGGATTGAAAGTTATACCCTTCCAAAGATTGACCATTAAACTCTTACCACATCAACATGGGCTACGACATGGCAGCCACATGAGACCCACATGGCCTTGCCACGTCAACCACGACACCCACATGGCACTTATGTGGCTTATCGATGCATCTGTGGTGCTTGCCACGACATCTTTACTTGTGGATCCGATTGGGCTCGACTTCTTCATGTAGTTCCACAATTTCTTGTGCATCCGGTCCTGACTGATATCTAGGTGTGCATGACATTTGCACCCAGACCCCTGGATCTCTAGACTATCTTCGCTCCATAAGCGCATCCGAACCTAGGCAACATCTGAGCCTTTTGGACTTGCATCATTGCACTCACCACCAGATGCCCTAAACTCTTGGATGCATTCACCATCTGTGAGTAAATTCAGCCCACATTAATTTGTCGCCAAGGACCCCACCTCGGGTTTCAGTTGAAATCTAGCTTGCAAACATATCTGGCTCTAAACCCTTGGGCTCTCAAAATGGGCCCTAGACCAAATATTGGCTTTAATCGTCTTTCCCACAAGCTATCTGTGTCTATTTTAAATTTGGTGCCTCCACGAGTATGCATAAGGGTAATTGGCTCGAGTGTTTGAAGTCTCAAATACATCCATCATGCCCACATTGTATCTGACCCAAACACAAAACTGCACTGATACATATCTGAACCCGAATACAACCAGATTCTCTGTAGTTCTTCAGACTTAAATATTTTTATGAGTTTTAGGGACTTAACACAAACTTCTGCCGATACACAATGTTTCTCAGAACATTGATTTCCACAAGAATGAAACCTTCATTCTAACACAACATTTCAAATATTGCTTCAAGCTAGAAATATAATAAACAGACTCAAAAACATGCCTATATCAAGCATCAACACTCAGCAAAACCATAGTTAGCGCCATAACAACAACACCATAACAACCCCGTAATGGGTCCCAATTAGACTTTATTAGATCCATTGATATAATATACCATGCACAACGTCAATTACAAACTTTCAATAGTCTTAAGCACAAAAATCCATATGATCCATATCATGCTAAACTATGAATTCCATACACTGAAACAATTGAACTACGCATATTAAACATCCATACATGAGCATATAAATAGATCCATGCTCAGAATATTACCAGCACATCCATACAGAGGCCTCCAACCTCTCATAAACATTATAATCATTCACATAACCATCTCATTACAAACAACCAAGAATAATGCATTCCTTTGCAATCAATGTTGATATACATATATTTATGGTATTATAGCACATAACAACATCATCTACTATTCACAATGCAACATACGTTTAAGTAAACATACTTACCTGTATAGTTTGAATGACTGGAAACTGAGGGAGGGACTTCAACTCTCCACCCAACCGTAGGCCAGCTACACTGCAATCTTTCGTGCAATTGACTACTCCCAAGGCAGATTCTAAATCCAATGAACTAATTGTTGAAGAGTATTCTCACCAATAACTAGTCAAACATATAGTAAGAAGAGGAGTCCACTTTCCAGGGGGTTATTCAACTGCCTCTAGCAATAAGAACCATTGTGATTCTCTGCCCCAGTATAAATCAACCACAAGAATTCATCCAAGGCCCAATATATATTGTTTAGTTCTAGGGGAAGGAATACACGACAAGGGTGGTTTATCAACTAGATTTTCTAAGAAAGCACTACAAGAGTCAAAGCCCACTATCCAGGTGGTTTATCAACTTACTGAGCAAGCACATAAGTGGTTTATCAACCCCAAGGATAGCCCTTAGTGGTTTATTTGTCCTTTCAGCGAGCACCTGGGTGTCTCAACCTGTTAAGTGATTTATCAACCCCAAGGCTAGCACTTAGTGGTTTATTAGTCCTTTAAGCTAGCACCCCAGTGGTTTATCAACCACAAGGAAATAATTGAGTGCTAGAAAAGAACACATGGAATACTATCCCAAAAACATTGCATAGTCTAGAAAAGGTTATTTCTCCCTGGCAGGTCCACGTCCACTTCAAATTTTATGCTTTTCATTCTCTTACACTTCCACATTCACTGTTCTTCCTTTCACGGGTTGTCTCTTTCTCTCATACACATTGTATCCATCCATCTCTCATGTGCATGACTTAGTATGCCTGCCCCTATCTCTCGGTTGGCCTCTTTGCTTCACGTCCTTCTCTTGTGCATTGACTACCCCAACATGATCCATGACGACATGAGCTATATGGGTTGTCCTTCACTCAGGAAGCCCATATTTTCTTCAATTCTTACCCCAATAATTTCATTAATTCATTAGGGAGATAGGTGGTGAAATAAATGAAATGGCTTGGGTTTACACTCAACACCAGCAAATCCTCCTCCTTAGACCTTTGAATCCCTGTACACGCCTCTCAGCTAGTCAATGTTTACATTTCCACATTATTTACATGAATTACAATTCATAGCAATATTGACAAGATGGATAATGAAAAGCACTATCACAACAATATTTTATAACGTTTCCCCACTTCTTTTGGAAAACAACCAGCCCAAAGTGAGAGGAAGTGTTGTTGTGGTGATGGTGGGTAACCTTCCTTAGTGCCTATGAGATTGCACTTTAGTCAAGGAATTGAATATCTTTGAGTGTGGGTTTGCAATATAACAAATTGGCATAATTTCTTAGGAAAAAATCTAGTCCCTTGAGATTCAATAGATTGGCTATAACGATTACAAACATTTCTTTGAAGGTCTTATTCTCATCTAGAAACTCCATAAAATAATGGACTCTTGCTCGAGAAGATTTTAAAATGAATTTCTATTTGTAAAAGTGAGGACATATAAAAAGATTAAATAAATTTCAAGACTCACCTAGTGACCCTACTGATGATAAATGAGGTATGATGGCACTTTTTACATTCATCTCAATTTTCACTTTGAGGATTTGGAAAGATGAAACATGGCATTACTCCCATGAGAGACCAAATGGTATGCTCTATTTGATTTTTTCATATATTGTAGGATATCCAAATGAGCTCCTAGACCCATATTGGGATGAGAATATCACAATGTTGCATGGATGTATATATTTAGCTACTCTACATATCCTTCATGAAAATTATTTCAAATGTCGATGTTGTCCATGAGTATGTCATGATGAAAATGTTTGTGCGTACATTGGAAGATGAAGCACAAGAATGGTTTGATTTTTTTATTCCAAAGGAGGCATATTCATTTGTAGTTTTTATCATGGCATTTTTCAAGAGTTGAGACCCTAGTTATGACAACGAAGGAGTTGAATATCTAGGTGATCTATGCCAATATATAGAAAGTGATATATGTTACCTAATGCTTCCATCTAAAAGTAACCTTGTGGATGCTCTCTTGGTTGAAATCAATGATAAATATGAGATGGTGATCTCCTTAGTTGAGCATATCAAAGAAGAGTATGATGATCTAAACTAGAAGAATATTGGAGATGAGTTTCATGAGGATGGTTAGATCACCAACTTTCTCTTTCATCACGTGAGGCACTTCTACATGAGATTTTAAACCTAGATGAGGAGAAGTGTGATGAAATTATTAAAGACCTTCTTATAGCACCTCATGAAGATCTTGATGGGGAAGAGTCCTTTGAAGACCTTGTTTTCCATATTATTCAGGAAGAAACATCTTGTGATGATGATATGCACTTGCACGAGGGCATTCCAACAACAATCACCATGGATTCTAAGGAGTACAGGGGTTTGGTAGCTTATGGTGAATTTCCTTTTCAAACTTATGGGTGTAATGAAGAATTTGAAAGGGATCATTAGGAGACTTTTGAGGTCTCAAAATGGGCCTCCTAAGGAAATAATAAAATAAGATTAGATTGCATCATCAAATTTTAGAGGGAAAAAAGAAAAACTATTTTTTCAACTCATATTTTCAACTTATCTCCCTATGGGTTTACTCAAATTTTGAGCGGCAACACTCATTGGATGAAAAAATTGATTCCTCATCCAAGGAGTACCCATGTTCCATACTTTTGATGGACCCCGCTACACGAAAAATGAGAAATACATGAAAACACAATTGCAATCATGTTTTTTCATGTATTTCTCATTTTTCGTGTAGCAGAGTCCATTGAAAGTATGCAACATGGGTACTCCTTGGATGAGGAAATAAATTTTGCATCCAACGAGTACTCCCGCTCGAAATTTGAGTAAAACCTTAGAGAGATAAGTTGAAAATACAATTTGGAAAACTGGTTTTATTATTTTATTATTTTTTAATCTTTTTACGTTTTTTACTTCAAAAATGGTGAATCATCTCCCATTGTTAACATTATCATCTTGAATCCTATTAGTTCTTATAAAATTTATTTTGGTTGTACATTTTTCTTAGGAGACCCATTTTAGACCTCAAAATTCCCCTAATGAGTTCTTTTCAAGAAACCTTTGGAGGATGAATAACTATAGGGGCTTCCACCAACTCATGTGATGAAAAGCATGGCACTAAGAGGATGATGATGTGAGCACTCTTTTTGTAGCTGAGAGATGTAGATGGAATACGAATTAATTATTTTTTTGTGGACATCTCATCGATGGAATAAATGGTGAGAGATTGACAAAAGAACAAGAATTTGCACCGTTCTTTTCTGATCAACCTTGAGAGTCGTATCATGGAGTGTGAAGAAGGTGCAGATTAATTTTTTAAATCTGGAAGCTCACCTAGATTCAAGGTTTTTGATAAAAGTTTGATGACCACAACCGCAAATGTTTAAATACTTTTAATGCAAATTCATTTGAATCATTTTGAGATGCCTCTACATTAACTTTTCAACGGATATGAAAGTAAATAGATGCAAGCATACACAAAAATTTATACACAGAGATGCATAGTTATTTTTTGCTTAATAACCATAGAAAAACCACAAGGGGAAAACCAGTCTTTAAATTGTGATTGCTCTTAAGGAAATTTATAAATAGCAGAGAAAACTTTAACTTATCTCCCTTTCAGTTTGATGATGTCACTGCTAAGTTACTTAGAAATTCGAGCCTCCCTCATAGTCATAAACACATTTATGATTTGCTTGGTTTCTATGCACATGAACTAATGATAATGGCTTGAGATAAGCGTTGGATAGAGCAGAAATATAGCATAAATTTCTTTCTCCAACCTCCCTTGAAAAACTCGCTATAAGATCCTCAAAACACATGTTGGAAGATGCCCAAAATTTATGCTGACGGGGAGTTATTTTCTTGGCCTCATGTGATTGTATAAATTATTGAAGACAATGGTTTGAATTATCTTTCTCCACGGATGAATACATGTTGAAAGTCCCTCCCAACAGATCCACAAACCAACGTAATCCCTTATCAGAAATCATGGCCTACAAACAAGTAAACTCAACCTACAAGCTCAGCTCGAAATTTTTGGGATTCGTTCTAGTCACCTTCCAGAAATTTCGGGCTCTTTCCTTGGGTACGTTTTCCTCTTTTTCCTATAAGGACTCTTTCCTTGCTTGCAATCTTTGCCTCCTTGCTCTCCTTTCTCTCCTCAAGTCTTATGAGAGTAATAATGAAAAAACCATTTCCTTTTCCTTTTTGTCTTACAATTAAAAGAGAACCCTAACCCTAAATATCTAATGGTTGAGATTAATTCTCATCTCATTAGATCAAGGGTAGAGATAATTTTCCTCTCATAAGCCCTTTTCTCATGTGGTCCCCCTCACTTAGTTAACTCCAAGTCACTTTTTAATGTTTTGTACCATGTGAATTTTTTCTCTCATAAAGTCACTTTCAAAATATAAAATCCACTTTAATATTAAAATGCACTTTGTACTTGTTCTTCATAAAGTCACATTTAAAACATAAAGTGACTTTATTAAAAATGTACCTGGTACATATACCCATAAAAGTGACTTTGCTCCAAGACATTAATAAGCCTCATAATGTCAAATGAAAAGTGGTTATTAATGTGTCTTCCTCGTCCAAAAGGATAAATGCCTAGGAAACACTTGGTGCCATTTTTCTCAACACTCCCTCTTATTGAGGAAATTGTTTCCCACCACTCCATCTTTATCTCTGAAGTGGATATTCTCATCCCTTGGTACCATCCTGTCACCTACTACTCTCTCCACATCACCATCCAACCTCTCTGGTGGTCTACTCTCCCTCACTAAATCATGTGCTTCCTTTAAGGTACCATAAAGCCTTCTCAACTTCCTCCTCTCTGAAGAAGTATCTTGCACAAGTGTGAGAACCTCATATCCATCCCTTGACACCTGTGGCCCTGATGAAGATGCCCCTATGGTCTGTAGTGATCCTGCACTCTGTGGTCTTGTACTCACAGAAGTCAGTAATCCTCCTGACCTCTGTGAACTTGTACCAGTGGACCCTGAAACCTGTAGTGCACTTCCCTACCCAGGAGCTTGCTGCTCTACACGATCATCCTCACGTGATCTCCTCATTGTCCTGGTATGCTGAAACATGAACCTGTAAAGTCTCCCATCATGGGCACTTATCACTCTAGAAGATGTCATGCTATATCCCACGGGATACATCAACACATGATCATCCTGGAACACCATAACATATCCCCTATCCTCAATACAAGAACCCGATAATAGGTTCCTCCTCAGCCTTGGTACATATAGGACTTCCCTCACATTCAGAAGTGGCAATGAATCGCTCTGAAAGGATACAGTCCCCATTCATGTCACTCTGACTTTGGTGTCATCTCTAAGCACTACCTCGAAGTCTACAACCTCTATAAGACTCGTAAAGTGCTCCCTCACTCTAGTCATGTGGCAAGATACCCCACTATCTATAAGCCAAACACTGGTGGATAAAACATTCGTGGCTAAGCTTAGCACCAGTGCAAACTTTGAATCAAACCTAGAGGTGAAATTTTCCACCTCAGATGATGTTGCCACATCCTTCTTCTTCCCCTTCTTCTCGAGACACTTGGATGCATAGTGACCCATCTTCCCATCATCAAAGCATCTCACTTTGCTCGTGTCCTTCTTAGACTCGTGTTCTCCCTTCTACTACTTGCCCTATTGGTGAACCCATTTGTTGGGTAATTTAATTGACTGTTAAATTACTTGCATTTATATGTCAATCCAAGTATGTGAGCTTGCGCAGTACACTACATCGCATGTGCTAGCAGATTAGCTTTCAATATTTATGAAAAAAGTAAAATGAATTGGAAACTTCAAAAGGAAATTAAATCCATTAGATTATTTAATATAAACTATGAAAGTACTAAGTTTTGGGAAAGGAAATTAGTGTTAAACTAGAAAAAAAATATATATAAAGATTATTGATCTAAGAAAACATGAGTTTTTATCTTATGAAAGCATGAAGATTTTGTTCTAAAACTTACAAACTTTAATCAATGGAATCATGAACATTTTTAATCTAAGAAAGCATAAACACTTAATCTATGTAAAGCATGATTTTTTAATCTATGATAAGCATAAACAATTAATCTATGTAAAACAAACCATTCATGAGAATGTGAAAGAAATGGAAATCATCTATACTATTCTCACAGATCTCCAGGAGAGCCTCCTAAGGACTACAAGGTGTTGAAAACTCAGATCAAGCGAAGAGATTTAAATCACCAATTTCATTCAAAGTTGCACCATATTAAAAAAAATACATTTAATGAAAAAAATAGAGTTTTTCTCCTTCAATCAGCAGTAACAATTACAAATTATGATTATCCCTCTCATCAAAGAGACTACAATTTATAGAATTTTGAGACAAATTTCAAACTCATAATTTTCTTGCTTGAGTTTTGGTCATGATATCAAATCAAATAAAATTTCATGGATTTTTGGATCAAAGATCAATCCAGATCTAATCAAACTTATCTCTTTGCCACAAATTTGCTAAAGAACAACTCGTTCAGGCCTTTTTGTTGATTGTGCATTAAATGAACAATTGAAAAACCATATATCCACGTGTGCATAATAAGGCTCCAAAGAACTTCAAAAATCTCTCAAATCGTAACGAATTTGAGAAAACTGCTTACAAAAAATTTAATTGGGCTCGTTCTAAACAAAACCCATGTTTTTTTTCTTTACGAAATTCACTTGCATTTGCTCTAAAAACGTGTTGAAATTTGACTAGTCAAAATTGTTGTGTTTTTCCCTTGATCTTTTGCTGGAGGTCCACATGTGTGAGCTGGGTGGAATTTGACCAATACAAATTCATATTGGAGTTTCTCGAAACAATGTCCATGTGTTAGATTTTCTTCTAGAGTGGTGCTACTACCTTAACCATGGAGATAGCTACAAAAACTTGACAAAACTGTAGCAACTTGAACTTGCTAAACTTTCATTAGTAAAACCATGCAAAATTCTTCTTAATCTACTAAAAATAATGGAAATAATAATAATAAACCATTTAAACATGTATGCAGGAATTTGGTGTGTTTATGAAGAAATATGGTTAAAAATGATGACAATGGGCGAATAAAATGGTGCGAAAATGGATGGTTTCATCAACAAAATTATGGCAAATCAGAATCCCAACATTCCCCAACACAGAAGATTTTCATGTCCTTATGCAAATAATGCATTGCAACGTTTCATAATCCAACCAATTCCGTGTGTTCCTTTATTCTGTCATTTCAACTACATCCTTGACCAAAGCTCCAAAAGAGCAATATTGACCCTCTATCTCAATAATATGCACTCTTCTCTCTCAATTTTTCAAGATTACAAATTTGGTAGCATAACTCTTTGTTTCCATATTTGCTTGTTGTATCATAAGAAATAAGAGATACCCATCCTCTTTTGAAATTGAAATAAGTTGAAGTCTTCACATACTAGGCTACTCATGGATGCTATAAAGGTAGAAGCGATGCCTATTGATTTGTTCTTATCCAATAAAACAAACATCCCTGCATTACTTATTAGCCCCTTGCACATTATCATATACAACTTGTGTGAAGGGAAAGGGTGCCCACAAAGTAGCACATCCAAGTATTTTTTCATTGTTGGCAAAGCCTTTGCAAATTCATGTTTTTTTTTAAATATAACTCTTTCAATAACTTGGAAACTATTTATGAGGTTCTTGTCACTACTTGGCTATGCACAATTTGTTCAATCCTTGGTAGAATTCCATATTGTTAAGAACACATCAAGACTCTTTCTACATCCATATAATGTGCTTTCCATCCTTGTGAAATTCATCCTGTTAGACTCTGTCTTATGTTAGTGTGAGATTGACTCTTCTTCAAAACCCTGTTTTGAAGAAGAAATCATTAAATGTGTTGTTTTAGAATATGTAATTTATTCTCCCGCTCTTCAAATGGCAGCAGTTTCCTCAGCTCCTACCTCTGCAAAAGCACAAACAAAAGAAAACAAAACATCATCAGCAATCATGTCCATTTGTTTGATCTGGTCTAGAAGTTGTCTTCAGTTGTCATTAGGTTATACAACTCTCCATACATTTGGTTGCTCAGATCTGGTTACTTAGCAAAGGAATCCCTGGAATGAAAGGCATACTTTAATCTCTTGACAAGCATATGTCTGCTTAACCTCTGCTGCAGACTTCTTGGCACATGGATTTACATTATGTAGGGAATTCTTGAAGCAGTTCTTGATCTAAAGGTTCGGCTTGGTATGCCTGCTACACAATGGATCAGTGTTTATAATGCTTGTCGGCCGATGAAAACAGAGATACCACTATAATGTGGCTGATACAAGACTTACCAGTAGTGAGCTTCTTGCTCAAATTTGTGGGCTCTTATTATGGACGCGGGAAATGGATTCACTGCACAAGTTTATGAGCTTTCTCAGTGCTTTTTTCACAAGGAATGGATCATGGAACAATGGGAGAAAAACTATTACATAAGTGTAATTGCGGGTGTCAACAGTGGAAGTTCCCTGGTAGTAATGTCTAAAGGCACACAGTACACGCAGCAGTCTTACAAGGTCAGCGATTCTTTTCCATTTAAATGGATAAACAAAAAGTGAAGAGAGGGATCCTATGTTACTTCTATGGTTTCTGCAGGGAATAGATGGGGTGTTGTCATGTCTCGAAATGTAGGTTTTATAGATCAAATCTGATGGTGATGGAAGCTCAAGTCGTCGATAATATGATATCCAAGGTAAATCATTTACACAGGCAATGAGGGATGAAGCAGAGATGGAGGGCGCTCTTGCCAGCATGCTACGTGCACTGCGTTCTGTGCATCAGATGTTTTTTGATGAGAATAATGATAAAGATATTGCTCGATCGGGTTTCAATAGCAGAGATAGAATTACGGGACTGCATTCGGACACTACTTGTTTTAATCTCAGCTTGCAAAACAAATGGCTGAGATGGACACTTTGCGAGAAGATACACTGCAATTAGCTTTCAATCTACTGGATGTACATGGTTGTGGCTTTATAGACAAAGATCAATGTGCTCAACTCTTTGAAGAGTTGAATGAATATCGGACCCTACCAAAGATCTCAAAAGAAGCCTACGACTGCATATTTTATGAGCTTGATGATAGTCATGATTTCAAGATAAATAAGGTAGAATTTACAAATCTTTGTGATGCCATCTCCTTCAGGTTTGAGAAAGAGGTTGAGCCTTCTTGGCTTGAGAGATGTCCAAACTTTTACCATTCAGCACCGTGTATTTGCATTAAGAACTTTGTGAAGAGCAAGGCTTTTGATTACATTGTTATTTTCATGCTTTTGCTAAATTTGATAACAATTATCATTGAATCAACGTTAGATGTTGAAAACAATCCTGACCAGTACATCTGGCCACAATTTGAGTTCTGGTTTGGTTGGCTTTATGTGGTGGAGATGGCACTTAAGATATTTTCATTTGGTTTTGATGCTTATTGGCGTGAAGGACAAAACCTTATTCCCAGTTTAACACCATATCTTGCCATCATCTTTTGCGTAATGTGTCTCTATTGCTCCCTCGGTTTACAGTTATTTGGTGGCCTTGTCTATGCAAACAATCCTAAACTGGAAGGGACAAGTCTCAAAAATGATGACTACTTAGCCTTCAACTTTAATGACTATCCTAGTGGTATGGTCATTCTTTTTAATCTATTGGTCATGGGAAACTGGCAAATTAGGATGAAGGGCTATGTGCAAATTATTGGAACGTCATGGGCACTGTTGTACTTCATCAGTTTTTATGTAATAACGGTGTTGCTTCTTGTCAACCTGGTGGTTGCGTCCGTATTGGAGGCATTTTTTGCTGAAACAGAGCTTGCTGGCATTGATCGCATAGTTTTAATCCGGGCTCTTAAGCTGCTAGAGCAACGTGGGAAAGTTGTGATTTTTGAAGGAACATCCACAAATGATGAAGAGAAATCTTGAGGAGAGCGAAAGGTTTGGGAAAAATATCCAAAAAGGATTTGTCAACTAGAAAAATTTGGCTCACGTCCTTGACACCTGGCCCTTCACTTCAGCCAAAAATAAACAAAGACACCTGTTACTAGATGAATAGGATTCGTTCCTATCTATGACCTCAGTTAGTCATACGATGGGGTCTGCGCTCCAATTGTTAGGCTTTTTGGTTAGAGATTTTCGAGGAGAAAGTTGTTACATGTTCTATTTATGTAACTTCAGGTGAAACAGCGCAGAGGTTTTTGGATCGATCTGTTTTCAAACAACAGAGCTTATTTAATGTATTAAAAAACATTTGTAAAATAGGCAGAGGAGAGACTTCTGAGAGCTGGTGGAGAACAGAGAGCTTCTATTGTACAGTCATTGACAGAGATTTTAATAAAAAAATGCAGCTCTGACTCCTGAGATTCCTGTGCTATGAAAATTTAGCATAAGTTTTCCTTCTGTTTCATATGTAACCTGTTATGTTTTCATTTTGCTCCATGATCATTTCCAATTGAACAAATGAAGTGTTTAGGTAGAATTCATAGTATTTTATGCTTTGCCTATAAGTTTGTTCATATTCGATGTTTTCTTCTGTTTGACAAGGATTCATCTTCTATGCCCTTGTCAGCTCCTCACCAGTCTTGCCATTCCATTTAATCTCAATTTGATGTTAAATTTCTTGCCTACCTTGCCTCAGGAGATAATCTTTGTTGTTGATTATATTTCTTTGCTCAAGCTGTGACTTTTCCCATGCAGCCCAGAAAAATCCCATTATTTATTAAAAACCCCTTTTATCAATTTACTAGCCTAAAATCAGTTTCTTTAAAAGTCATCTCAGTCCCTTTGAAGACTTTTTTGTTGAGATAGACCGGAGAGAGCCCTCTCCTACCCCGTAGGGCTAGCTACGAGGCTAAGTGGTTTGATGTTGCCTTGAGGTTTACCTTTCTCAGCCTGAGGTGAAATTTCAAGTGCTAACACATCCCATTAGCATGGTTGAAAATGATCATAAATTGCAGCCCATAATGCTTGTCTTCTTATCATACACGAATAGAAACAGTTTTTTATAGCAATCAATCCTACTTCAACAATGTTATCAAATAGTTTCTTCAAGAACTCACAAACTAATGAATGAAGAAGACTTCCCAATGTGAAGCTTTGACAAGATAAGTTGCACATAACACAAAATAAGAGTTGTTGGTGAGGGTTATACAACTTATCAAAGCCTAAAATATGCTTCCAAGTGATTCCAAGAGTTTGTGAACAAAGCCTTGTTGCAACCTTCTTCTTCTTGTGGCTTTGTACTCATCATTTCTTGGCTTTCATTAGAAATCTGAAGATGAACAATATGACACATAATCCAAATTCCCTATGTACCTTTTTTATCATGTGCTACAACCATGTACTATGATGGTTCATTAAGAAAATCATCTCCATATTTTGAATTAGTCTCGTATGAAGGCCAAAAAGGTCACTTTGTTCATCAAGGAGGTACAAATCAATTTATATTGCAACAAGAAGAGAAACTTAAACATGAGGATGGTGGGAGACAACATTATTACTAGGGAAAATAGAAGACCTTATGAAGGAAACAATTATGCAATCATGGGATGGGGTTCAGCCATAATAAGGTTTGTAGAGTATCCAATAAGGTATGAAGGTTAGAAACAATTATTGAGATTGATTATGCATGCAAAGTAGAATGTGAATGAAGGATTGAGAAAATGGTTTGAAGAATGTGGATATGATAGGGTGAAATACATAGATCACATGTTTTACAATATCTTTCTTATTACAATTTCCGAAAATTTTAACAAATTAAAAAGTTTATGGCTAGTTTTACCTCAAGTTTACCTTTCGGAATTGGATAAGAGAACATGATTTGATGGCTAATTTGGTGTTGACTTGGCTTAGGTACTCTGCTCCATGATGTGTTGACCACCACTTTGACCTTGCTCCACAAAATGTATCATTTTTATGTTACAGACTTGTTTTTCCAATTTCTCTCAAATCGTAAATCAGATTCTCCTGAAATTTTCTGAGATTTCTACCATTAATAGTATGCATCTTCCCACAAAATATCTTGGCCAATGGGTGCATGGAATTGAAAAAATTGAGAAATGGTTGTAGGTGAAAGTGACCAATTTCTTGAAAAATACATTGGAATTTCTTGAAATTTTGTGTATTTATTTACCCTACCTCAATTCATGACCAACGGATGCATGGTTTGCAAGATATGGTCAAATCAATTTCTGTCATATTTCACTCTTCACGTTGCCCAATGTTGCAACAAAAGAAACTGCCACGAACTCATTTTAAGGCCAAATTGAGTGCTTCAAAAGGGAAACATTGTATTTTTACCACTACATGTCTTCAGAATCCATTTTTGATGATGAAAAGGAGTCGTTGTGTAAAAATACCAAGTTCTATCCTAATTTGTGCACAGTGGTAAAAATTGAAAATCGTCCTTAAAAACCCGCTGAAAAGTCCTGGAAAATTGCACTTTTTTTTAATTTTCCCTGCGTCTTACTCAATTTACCCTATTCTGAGAAAGCCTAGAAGCTTGAAATTTTTTATTTTTGCTCCAATATCTTGCAATATTTGTGCCAAAACTGCCTTTGGAACAAGCTACCACAACAAAAAGCAAGCTATTACAACAATAACTGCAAAAACTGCAACTTTCCATAGCTGTTGCAAAAAATGTCAATTTTTGCATAAAGTTGTTTTCTCCTAGTTTGAATTGTTGATTTGGATTGTGTACTGCATGTTGAAGTAGAAACCATGAAACATAATGCATATTGACTGAAATAGACCCAATTTTATTGTTTTTCTCGAAAATGAAATCAATAAAAAAGTGTTGTAATGTTGCCATCATGTTGATGTTGAATGAAAACAAGATGAACGTCCTACTACAAGAAACCAATAAAATATATTGTTGCAAGTTGTTGATTCCATAAAACCATATAGTCTTCATCCAAAACCAAAATTCATGGTATAATTCTTACCATGCGAATGAATGTGCCAAAGTCGAGCATGGAAAGAAATCATTGGATTACCGATAACTGATAAAAAATGTTAACCAATGCGAGACAACTCACCAATAATGTAAATGAGTGTCAAGGTACCTGAGTGCATCTTGACAAGGACGAATGAATGTGTTGAAATCGAGTCCCCTGCAATATTTGACAATCAAGAGACATTGTTGTATTCCCATTGTTGTCAACAAGGAGGCTTGCCATTGATGTATGCAAGTTCCAAGGCACTCCAAATAATCTCTGATCTTGATCCCAGATAAGGTGTTGAGGTTGATGGGACAAGATCTGTTGGAAGGTGGGCCTTAAGAAATCCCACATCAGCCAACTCGAGCATAGAACCAAAAATTATTTGAAGAACCATAATAACATATTGAAATCATCATAAAATTGCAGAACTTATTGTGAGCGTTGCTCATCAGTTGCCTAGTTTTTTCTCTTTATTTTTTTTATATTTTATTTTTATTTTTTATATGTCCTCCTCTACTTGGAAAAGAAATCTCGTTCAAGTATATGAATACTTCCAATGGATCCATGTGTGTAACAAGATGATAGATAAACTCATATGCAAGTTTGAAATATACTCTTTGATATGTACCAATATATGAGAGACCAACTGCCTTGATTGAGATGATGTTAGAAGATACTGAAGAATGGAATACTGGGATCCAATGACTGTCTTCAACCAATATTCAATGTAATCTTGTCTTCCTTGGTTTCCTGCTATCATGCCATGCAAGTCTTCAGAGATGTGATCTCCATTCATAGAATCTGGTGATATGCATGCATGGAAATTTTCAATCTCGGGTTCGAACAACTGCTCTTTATCGACAGGCATCCATGATTCTTGGACCTTATCTGAATCTTTTTCTTCTGGTTATTGTTCTTCAATGGCAGCTAGAGAATCATTTTTCAATACCTCAAAATTGTAAGTGGATTAAGTTGTTTTATTGTTGGGGATTCAAAATGATTGTGCAGGTAGTAGAGTGGGAATCGATCTTTGGGGTGTTCATGTGGGTGGTAATGGGAAAGGTTGAATTGAGGTCAATTGAGGGTGAAACTGATGTTGTGGTGGAGGTGAATGGTATGAATAACATTGATATTGGTATTGAGGATAGTGAGGGAAAGATTGAGGATATGGTGGATTTCCTCTGTAAGGCCCTTTCCAACCTTGTTTCCAAGATTAGTTTTGAGATTGGGATTGAGATGGCCAAGGTTGCCAAGGCAAGGGTATTTGCCAATTACTTTGTGATTATTGTGCATAACATGAATTAAGATCTTGCATCATACCTGATTGATGAGTCTGCCATGGTCTTCTTGGAGCTGCATAATAGGATTGTTCCAGTGTTTGATTTGCTCCTTGGTAAATTGCCTTTAACCCTAATAATGATGGACAATATTTAGTAGTATGTGATCCTGCACATATTTCACAAATTTTAATGTTATCAAGTGGACATTCATGAAAATCATGTTTCTTTCTACATTTAGGGCAAAATATAAATGAATCAACATTCTCAACTTTTTGCTTGTTTTGCATTCTTAGCATATCAATTTGTTCATTTAAATTACCAAGAATGTCTAGAAAATTGTTAACTTTAGTTTGACTTACCAATTCTGATGTCGATCTACTTACTCTTGCCATAAATGGATCTTGAGGGGATTTTACATACTTTGTTTTTTCTCTTGATATATTCTTGCACAGTTCACAAATCTCTTGAAATGACAATTGAGAGGCATCTCCTTTTCCCAATAGGTTAAGAAGATCAATCCATTCATCCTTTATAGCATTTAGTAGGAGAGTTTTTAATGTGTCTAATCCTAAATTATGCAATTTAGATCTTTTGACATTATAAGTAAATCTCTACACTAAATATTTTAGGCTTTCATCCTCTTTTTGGTTCATCTTAAAGACTTGATTTATAAGGTCATGGTGTATGAAATAATCTTTATATTTTTCCAAAAATACTCTTTTCATATCATCCCATGTCCTTATAGAATTTGTTCCTAAAGTCATGAACCATCTAAGAGCTCTATCCTTCAATGTTGCCGGAAACAAATTAAATTTTTGAATGTGTTATGAATAGCCATAAGATCTACAAATGATTGCAAATTCAAAAATAAATATTTCCAGGTCTTCTGATCTCATACCTTTGAAGTTAGGAAGTACGAATGGAGGGATGTTCTTCATATGAACATTGATATCAGTTTCTTGAGTGGGAAATCCAAAAGGATATTCTTCATTGTCATCATCTCCATCCATTTCTTCAACCTCTTTTTCGTTTACCTCTTCTTCTACCTGCAAAAATAAGAATTCATGATGCGGAAGATGATTGAAGCTTTTTTTTTTATGAATCTACTTCTAGGATGTACTGAAATGAAACTAGTTTTATGCAACTAAATGGTTGCAACTAAGAATGAGATGCAATTGAAAGCTAACACCTATGTATACTTCCCCGACAATGGCACCAAAATGTTGGGTAATTTAATTGACTGTTAAATTACTTGCATTTATATGTCAATCCGGGGACGTGACCTTGCGAAGTAAATTACACCGCATGTGCTAGAAGATTAGCTTTCAACATTCATGAAAAAACTGAAATGAATTGGAAACTTCAAAAGGAAATTAGATTCATTAGATTCTTTAATATAAACTATGAAAGTACTAAGTTTTTGGAAAAGGAAATTAATGTTAAACTAGAAAATAAAAACATAAAGATTATTGATCTAAGAAAACATGAGATTTTATCCTATGAAAGCATGAAGATTTTGTTCTAAACTTACAAACGTTAATCTATGGAATCATGAACAATTTTAATTTAAGAAAGCATAAACATTTAATCTATGGAAAGCATGATTTTTTAATCTATGATAAGCATAAACAATTAATCTATATAAAACAAACCATTCATGATAATATGAAAGAAATGGAAAGAATCTATACTATTCTCATAGATCTCCAGGGAGCCCTCTTGAGGACTACAAGGTGTTGAAAACTCAAATCAAGAGAAGAGGTTTAAATCGCCAATTTGATTAAGAGCGGCACCATATTAAAAAAAAATACATTTAATGAAAAAAAATAGAGTTTTTCTCCTTCAATCAGCAGCAAAAATTACAAATTATGATCATCCTTGACATCTCTAATCATCCCTCTCATCAAAGAGACTACAATTTATAGAATTTTGAGACAATTATCAAATTCATAATTTTCTTGCTTGAGTTTTGGTCATGAGATCAAATCAAATAAAATTTCATGGATTTTTGGATCAAAGATCAACCCAGATCTTATCAAACTTATCTCTATGCCACAAATTTCATAATAACAGCTCATTTAGGCCTTTTTGTTGACTATGCATTAAATGAAAATTTAAAAAACTGTATATCCACATAATCCGCAAAATAAGGCTCCAAAGAACTTCGAAAATATCTCAAATGGTAATGCATTTGAGAAAAAAACTCATAGAAAACTTAATTGGGCCCGTTCTAAACAAAACCCATGTTTTTGTTTTCCGAAATTCGCTTGCATTTGCTCATAAAACACGTTTGGAGTTGATTGGTCAAAACTGCTGCGTTTTTCCCTTGATTTTTTGCTGGAGGTCCACGTGTGTGAGATGGGTGGAATTTGACCAATACGAATCCATTTTGGAGCTTCTAGAAACAATGTCCATTGTCTGATTTCCTTCTAGAGTGGTGCTACTACATCAACCATGGAGATAGCTACAGAAACTTGACAAAACTGCAGCAACTTGAACTTGCTAAACTATCATTAATAAAACCATGCAAAATTCTTCTTAATCTGCTAAAAATAATGGAAATAATAATAATAAACCATTTAAACATGTAGGCAAGAATTTGGTGTGTTTATGAAGAAATATGGTTAAAAATGATGACAATGGGTGAATAGAATTATGCGAAAATGGATGGTTTCATCAACAAAATTATGACAAATTAGAAGCCCAATGCCACATTCTTCTTGCCCTTAGTTTCAAGGGAAACATTTTCCTCCTCATATACTGCCACTCTTGGCACTCCTCCTAGTCTCCTCCTATATGAAATCATCCCATATCCTCCTCTAGTCTAGAAAATGTTCTCTGGCAACAATGCCATGTATGAACCCATCCCACTACTGGGTGAAACCATCTAGTGCAATCTTGACCAACTAGTCCTCAAGGATAACCTCTCCCACCACAACCAACTCATCTCTCACCTGAGAGATTTTTGTAGGTATGAGATCATAGTGTCAGCCTTGGTCATCTTGGTGTTTCTTAGCTTCTGCCTTAACACCATCTTCATGTTCTCATTAGAAATCTGGTGTAGTGTGACTAGGGACTCCCACATCTCATAGGAAAACCTCTTCTCGGTCACATGAGGGAATAGGTGGTCTTTGATGGCATCGAGAATGATTCTCTTCGCTTTTACGTTCTTTTTGTTGAACTCACTCAACTGAGTAGGATCTGTAGGAGGTTGCATGACATTCTCCACAATGTCCCATACCTCCAACTCCTCAAACAAAAGTGTCGTCCTCTCCTTCCAAGGGCTAACGTTTTATGCCCTTGCCAATCTATACTCCACCCTTATACCACTAGCCATGACTCTCCCACCAACACTAATTCTCAGATCTGTAAACCCCAAATCTGCCTCCCTCTCAACAACTAGTCTTTAGGTATCTAAAGGTGGTTTTGGTTCATTGTTTACTGACTTGTAGCAGAAGATAGCTTACTAGTTTTACTTATCAACTGAAGGTTTTCCTCAGATATGAAGTGTCCTTTCTCAGATCTAGAGTTTTCCAAGCTCTAATACCGTGTAGAATTTTCTTGTAAATATGGAAGCTCACCCAGATTCTAGGTTTTTTATAAAAGTTTGATGACCACAACCCCAAATGTTTAGACACTTTTAATGCAAATTAATTTGAATCATTTTGAGTTGCCTCTACATTAACTTTTCAATTGATATGAAAGTAAATAAATGCAAGCATACGCTGAAATTTATACACAGAGATTCACAATTATTGTTGGTCTAATGACCCTGGAAAAACCCACAAGGGGAAAACTAGTCTTCAAGGAATATTTCAATTGCTCTTAAGGAAATTTATACACAACAGGGAAAAGTTCAACTGATATCCCTTTTAGTTTGATGATGTCATTGCTAGGTTACTTAGAAATTTGAGCCTCCCTCACAACCATAAACACAAATGTGATTTGCTTGATTTATGTGCACAAGAACTAATGACAATGTGTTGAGATAAGTGTTGGATATAGTTGAAATATAGCAGAATTTTTTGACTCCAACCTACCTTGAAAACTCGCTATATTTTCCTCAAAACATGTGTTGGAAGAGGCCCAAAATTTATGCTAACCAGGAGTTATTTTCTTGACCTCATTACCATTTAAAACTCGGCCTCATATCATTGTATAAATTGTTGAAGACTATGGTTCGAACTATCTTTTTCCACTGCTAGATACACATTGGAAATCCCTTGCAGCTGATCCACAAACCAACATAGTCCCTTATCAGAAATATTGACCTACAAACAAGTAAACTTGGCGTGCAAGCTCAACCTAAAATTTTCGGGATTCATGCTAGTCACCTTCCAGAAATTTCGGGCTCTTTCCTTGGGTTGTACACAATCCTCTTTTTGTTTTATGAACTCCTTCCTTGTTTGCAATCTCTACACCCTTGCTCAAGTCTAATTAGAGTAATAATGCAAAAATCCTTTCCTTTTTCTTTTTTGTCTTCTAATCAGAAAAGAACCCTAACCCCAAAGATCTAATCACTGAGATTAAATCTCAACTCACTAGATCAAGGATAGAGATTACTTCCCTCTCACGACCCTTTTTTTCATGTGGTCCTCCTCACTTAATGAACTCCTAGCCACTTTTTAATGTTTTGTACCATATGCACTTTTTCTCCTATAAAGTCATTTTTAGAATATAAAATTCACTTTAATTTTGAAAGCCACTTTGTACTTTTTCTCCCTGAAGTCATATTTAAAACATAAAGTGACTTTATTGAAAATGTACCTAGTACATATACTCATAAAACTCACTTTGTTCCATGACATTAATAAAACTAATAATGTCACGTGAAAAAAAGGTTATTAATGTGTCTTCTCAAACCAAAATGATAAATGCCTAGGATACACTTCCTTAGTACCATTTTTCTCAACAAAAGACATCACAGATAATGTCCTTTGCTCTTGGACCAATAAAAGATGTTGAATTAGTGTTGCACTTTATATTATGGATCATCGACATGTCTTCATCAATTAGGCATACCTATTTCATCATAAGGAGCATTATGATCACATTATACATTTAGAAATTTTCCAACCATGGATATCCTTAGCCTTGTACCCAATTTATGTATGAAAAGTGAACCAAGTGATGCAATTTCAAGGTTGTCATATTCTTGAGACAAAAACATGCTCATTCTTTGATGTATGGAAGCATTTTACAATTCTTCCAAAAGAGGGAAGCAAACCCTAGATCATGAATTGATTTATTTTCCTGGATCTAATTTATATGGCATGCTTAATGTGGAGATTTAATAAAGGGAAACAAGGAAAGGAAATAACTTTTTACAAGTTTGTGTTGGAGTGATCTTCTCAAAACTTGTTGATAGAGGCTATGACAAGTGATCTTGATGATTTCAATGTTGGATGATTGTTGGAGCATGTAGATCAACCTTTGGAGAGATGCTTTGTTGTGTTGGGAGGTGATTTGTGGTAGATATTGCGATTCACTGTTCAAATACCAGAGATGGTGACTATATGAGCCTTATTCAATATTGGTTTAAAGAAAGAATGTAGAAACACAAACCAACCTTGGTATGACCTTGGTGTTTTCTTCCATCTTTATAAGCTTGCTTCAATTTTCAACCATATAATGAAAGAGGTTCAAGCCTATTCTTGCAAAAGACTTGACATAGGCTTGTTTTGGTTCATTTCCAAACACAAAGGGAGATAATTTTTTATGAGATGACACAATGGTTGCCTTGGCTTATTGATTTCACTTAAACTTTGCATCTTCCTATTGTAGAGTCAAGTAGGAAGAATAATCTCAATGGACACAAGTAGTAGATTTCATTTAATATCTCTTGAGCATTTGGGGCTCAACCCTTGTTTCTAGACCCCCATAATAATAACTAATTAAATGGACATTCTCATTTTTTTATAATGAATTGGGATTGAAGAAAATTTGTATTATGCAACAAGGATGTGAAGTTTTTGATCCATTTCATCATGGCCAACCAACACTTTGATTCACTTTGTAATATAACAAAGATTTTGGATTTCTCTTGCACCCCAACAGTGAGAGAAATCCAAGGAAAATTTTAAGGATGGAAGTGTATCTTAAAGTTTAGAAACCTTGGCAAATATTACTAGTCCCTAATATGCAAATTGTAAAATGTTTGGCAATATTTTGTAAAATTATTTAGATTTCTAATGATTTTATATTATTCTATATGAAATTTTGGCGAATTTTAAGGTAAAATAATTTTATACTATAAAATGTGGGCGAATCATTTTTATAAAAAATAGAAATTGGTGAATCTTTTTTTAGAAAAAACATGGAAAATTAGTCCATCTACAAATATTAGCCCCTAAAATTTTGCCTCGAGAAATCTTGATATGTAGTTATTTATTATCACTTGAATTGCATGGTTCATTTTGAATTTTCATAGGCATTTCTTGTCTCACCAACACAAAAAATCCTCAAAATTCAATGGCAATTACAAGTTCAAATATATATCCCAATCGTTATATTTATTTGTTCCTGGGTTTCAACCAGGGTTTCGAGTTTTTTGTTGTCCACATAGTTTTATTTCACATTATTGATCTCAACTAAGGTCTCTTATAACAAGTTTCAAATTGGTAGACAAATTAGTATATGGTGTGGTGCCATATTTTGGGTAGTATTTTAAATGTATGGTATCGATTTGTCTTTTATATGTCTATGGAGGCATCTTAACAATTTTCAAGTATGTTTTATTTAATAGGCAAGATGCTACATGTGTTTTCCAAAAAATTTCATTCCATGGATTTTAGTGGTTATAATGACTCTAAATGGAGAAGTTTTGTTACTCTCCATAATGATGTCTTGTTATTTTCTCCCTTGTAGTACCTCTATTCTCGAGGCCAATAAATGTCTAGTCATGGATTGATGATGTATTTTCCATGCCTTGGAGAGCTTCATTCTATTTCCAAGACATATGCCTAAACACTGAGTCTAGGTTTCATAATTTATAAGTGTGTTAATAAGTGTCTTGTTATTAATGTATGACAAAATTCATCCTAAATGTCTTTCTGCAACAAAACCCAATGATTCAATAATGGGAAATTCCTATAAAATATATTTTATGTGTTCACTATTTCAAATATAATTGGGAAAAGTTTTTGTTAAATTTTAAGTTTTCACTAATTTTTTAGCATAATCAAATGATTGGGATTGTACTCCAAAGACTAAATTTACATTTTTGTTTATATAAATAACTCTTATACATAATTATGCAGAAAGAGTTTCATTCCATTCCTCTTTTATCTCAAGGATTAGCATAAGAGGTCGTCGACTAAATATGTTAAATTGGTAAAAAATCCAAAGATCTCTTTTAACAACAAACAAGATTCAATTCAAAGTATTAAAGAAATTCAATTCAAAGTATTAAAGAATTATATATATTGAGATTTAAAAAAAAAAAGTATAACACAATATTTAAATATTACGTTAGTTTCACAAATAACTCATCTATTTAGATCGTGATAGAAAGTAACCCATATAATACTCTCTTGTAGTTATATGATAAATCATTCATAATGACTTGAAACACCTTATGAGATGGATAAAATTTATAATAATTTTTAGTTTTAATATTATATTTCTATTTTATAATTGTAATAATATTTTCTTTTATTTAAAATAGAATATATTTTTGAGATTATTTTTCAGTATTTATTTGTTTTAATTTCATAAAAAACTATAAATAAATGCAAAAAACACAATGTCACATTCTAATATTCTTGTAACTCAATGGAAGATTATGTGTTAGAATAACCATTAAAATTGAAACAAAAAACTAAAATTCCAACAACATGATAACTAAATGCAAGAAAAATGAATAACACATTATAATATCTTGCCATTTAAATTCAAAACTATAATTTCTTTAAGTACCCTTTATGCGTCTAATTTAAAACATAGAAATAAAAAATAAGATGGTGTAGCACATTGTTAGTAGTATAGATTTCTTAGCATGTGAGCCAAAAAAAACCACCTTTGCTATCGGTGAACCATTTTGATATTGATTTATGTACTGAATTCGTTGTCTACAAAGTTGTGCATTTTGTTATTCTTAAATTCCAACCTCGTCCATTTTTAGTAAATCCCTACACCATAATATTTTAATAACCTTTGTGGAACATCTTAAATTGTTAATACCAATCTAGATTTATTCTCTCAATAATTATTTATTCCCAAAAAATGTTTTATTATCCAAATAATTGATGAAAAATTAAATTACTGGTATTTTTAATTTTAAGAAATTAATATGTATCAGAAAAATAAAAATAGAGAAAATAATTTTAGGAAAATATGGGTTTCGAACCATAGAGAAAATAATTTTAGGAAGATATGTGTTTCTAACCATAGATAAAATACACAAAATTATGCAATGATTGGAACTTGTAACACAACCCCACTAGGAATACTTTGGCCCAAGGAATTTTGACCCTCTAGAAATTAGCCATATCCATGCATTAGCCTTGGAGAATTTGAGCCACCTCTCACCAGTAATTCAACTTTGGGTAAATTGACCTCTCCAAATCACATTGTCCTTCATGCTTCAGCAATTTGGCCTCCCTTGATCTCGAAATATTGGCCTCCTAGAAATACTCTTGAATTACCCTACATTCTTCCTCTTTCTCCTCAGTCTATATGAGCCTTTCGCTCTAGAGAAAATCATTCTCTCCCTCTTTGAGAAAATCACTTTCTCAAAATGCAGTAGCTACCTCTTGTCTTATGTCTTCACCTCTCCCTTAGGCTTCTCTTTATAATCTTCATTAAGCCAAATCCCCAACACTAATCTCCCGAGTGACTGATGGTTGATATTAGATATCATCTCACTTGAGATCAATGGTTGAGGTCATATCTCATTCACTTAAATAATTTTATTATTTATCCTTATTACTTTGGCTTAATAGTTCACAATAATTAATTGACTTTAATTATTATACTTTTCCTAAGTTAGGCTTAGAGAAGAAGTCATAAATCACTTACTCGACCAAGCAAGCACCTAAAGAGACAATTAACCATCTCTTACATGCTAAGTTACCAAGCTCATGTAGAAGACATTTTGAATCTACCATAAGCTTCAACACTCCATCCTAGCAAGAAAGATATTTTCTACTTCCCCTAGATTTTCCTTGTAAAACGAAACTCCCCTTTCACTAGAGGATTAGTGAGAATATCTGTGATTTGTACCCCAGTGGAAATGTACTGCAATCTCACAACACCTTTCTAGACCTTGTCTCTAATGAAGTGATATCTAATCTCAATATGCTTAGACCTATCATGAAACACATGATTTTCATAAAGCTTAATGCAACTTTGATTATCATGGTGTATTACCATTGGCCCCATCTCAAGACCAAATAGCCCTGTGAGCATCTTATGAAGCCATATGGCTTCACAACTCACCAGACTTGCTAACATGTACTTTGCCTCTGCTGAGCTAAATGTCATTCATTGTTTCTTCCTACTACACCACGAGATCATGGTTGATTCCCAAGCCAAAAAAATATCCATACATGGATTTTCTATCAACATCACTCCTAGTGCAATCAAAATCTGTGTGCCCCCGTAAATTTACTCCACCAAATCCAATTTATCTCAGTCCAAGGTCCACTGTAACTAATAAGTATTTCAACACATGCTTTGTTGCCAACAAATGAACCTGTCTTGGCTCCACCATGAACTGCTTGAGTGTGTTCACAAAAAAATAGATATTTGGCTTAGTGTTGATCGGATACATCAAAGGACCTATAAGTTACCTATATCATGTGGGATCCACCAACTCACCCAAAGATGCACTTATCTTCTTTAAGTTGGTGATCATCATTGTAGACATAGGCCTACAATTCTCCATCCTAAATTTCCTCAATTTCTTAACTACATATTTATCATGCCCAAGGGAAATCACTCACGAATGCTACATATTCAATCCCAAAAAGTAGCACATCAAGCTGATGTCCTTCATTTCAAACTCTGAAGCAAGGTGCTCCTTACACATTCCTATGAGCTTCTTTGATCCCATCAAGAAAATATTGTAAACATAAAATATCAATACAAGTACTTCATGCTCAACAATTACATAGTAATGGTTTGAGTCCACGTCACTATTGGTGAAGCCTAAACCACAATATCCATCGATCTTGTTGTACCATGCATACAAATCCTATTTCAACCCATAAATGACCTTCTTCAACCTGCATACATGACTTTCTCCCATGCACCTCAAAATCCTATGGCTACTCATTATACACCTCCTCAATCACCTCATTGAGGAAGGCAATCTTCACATCCATCTGATGTATCCTCCACTTGATCTATGAAGCAATGGACATGAATACTCTAATGGATGCATATCTAGTAACAAGTGAAAATGTCTCCTCATATTCCTCTCCCTCCTTTTCAGAGAACCATCTCACCTCAAACCTCACTTTGTACTTCTCGACATTGCCATCAATTTCATGTTTGATATTATATATTCATGGAGAAGTGACCAATGATTCTTCTTCAGGGATCAACATTATGTCCCACACATCATTCCTCATAATGGAGTTATACTCCTCCACCATGTAATCCCTCCAAACATACACAAATGTAGCCTCCTCAAAAGTATAAGTATTGGAATAAGTGATGTTGCTCACCAAGGCCATGTAACTAAAAAATATTGTTGGTGGCTTGCTTTGCCTTAAGGTTTTGTTAGGAGCCTCCACATATTCCTCATCATCTCCCAAGGTTTGTTCAGCCCATCTCAACCTTCTCTTGGTATATTTTGAAGGAACATTTCGCTCCTCCTCTAGATCTACAGCCTTTGTCCCTGATGCTAGTGTTCCTAGTCCCTGCTCAGCCCTAGGAGCCTCTTGCTCCTAATCCTCTACCCCAATTGACTCAGTATCGTGAGACCTCCTAAAGGTCTTTCCATCCTCAAATCTAACATCCTAACTGACAATGACTTTTCTTTATCTTGGAATGTAGACCATGTAGGCCTTTAAGACCTCACTATAGCTAACAAAAATTCCATTCTCTAATGAGGGCTCCAACTTAGTCTTCTTCTCTATAGGAAAGTGGACAAAAAATTGGACTACCAAAGATGTGCACATGACTCACCTCTTGTCTCACTCCTGTAAACATATTTAGAAGGCTCCTCTCCACCTGTACTTTGTTAGGACTCCTATTCTACAAATACATAACTATATTGTAGGCTTTTGCCCACAAAAACATAGGAGATTCTTATCTCCACAAGAGATTTGAACTCTTGAAACCAACCAAATACCTTTATAACATCCTCATGTTCTACCACTAATCTTTGTAATAATAACTATGGTTGTCAAACTAGAATGGACAAAGCCATGATTGACCGAATGTTTGATTTAATATTTGATAATTATTATTTAAAATTAATTATTAACACAATTGAATAAGAGATAACCATATGTATCCTTGGTCTGAGGGAAGCTTGCTTGCTCACCGATTTTTACCTGAATTCATTTTAATGCATGAAATTTCTCACTTGACCACTTGGTTTGAAAATCCATGACCCATACCTAACCGAATTAATACAGCAGTTGCTTGCAACCGAAAGAAGCCATTGTTTAACAAGTTTAATTTGATGCAATTGGGGTTGAACTGAGTTGGAAAAGAAATTGAAAATAATTATGCGATTGGACTAGGGTGGTGGATGGGCAAGTAGTGCCCATTTAACTTTTACTTCTCACAAGTCGAAGAGACAACTATAGAGGGAGAGAACATTCAGGAGAAGCAAAGGAATGGCTCTCTCTAAGAACCAAAGGGACGTTCTCAAAGAAACATGTAGAGAAGAATAAGGTGGTGCTCTCTCTCTCTTTCTCTCTCTCAAAATCATGGACGAGCATTAAGAACAATATATATACACCCTCATAGTAGAGGATAAGAGATTTCTCGCACTATCTCTCGCTCATGCTAGTCCAATCATGTTTTTATATTTGTTTTGGTAACCATATTCTCCCTCAGAGAATATAGTGCATTCAAGGTAGATTTTTGGGAATTGTGAAGTAGTACAACTTAATGTGGAAGCATTGGAGATGACCTTGATTCTATACTATGTGATCCTGGGTCACAACCCTTGTGGATGTGTTTTAAACCTTTGAGCATTATCTAAGCCTATGAGGCATGTGTGAAGCTCAATGAATGAATGAGCCACTAAGTGCTTATTGTTGAGATGATGAGCCACTAGAATAGTGGAATCCAACTCTTCAGTACTTAACCACTCCATTGGTGTGAAATTAGTACCTATGCAAGCATCCCCTCAAACTATGGATCTGGCTCGGAGTTGGTCAATTGCAAGAAAGATTGTAGTGTAGTTGGCCTATGGTTGGGTGGAGAGTGGAAGTACATTCTTTAGTTTCTAATTAAATACACTCAACTAAGTATGTTGATTGCTTCATATCTTATTTATAGACATTGACTTTGTTAATATATTGATGGGTTGATGTAGGGTCTCGTCTTATCTATGAAAAATGCCTAAAACATTGTATAATCATGGTTGAATAATCATCTTGTTTATCCATGGTGTTACTAAATGCTTGGGTCATGTGGTTACTGCCTTCTTAATAAATTACTCGTTGTCTGATATGTTCATGACTATTGGTCTAAAAATCACTTATGATTAACCTGTTGCCTTCTTCTAAGCTCTTCATTATCTAATATGTTTAATAATTTGGGAAACTCATTGTCATAACCTGGATTGTAGGTCATTTTATAGGTCACGAGTTTAGTTTATATATCTATGGTTATATGGACCATTTTTTTTATTTTTAACAACCTTGAATGCTTGAACTATGGAGTTTGTTTCCATACCTATGATTATAGATAAATTTGCATATTGTGAACTGAATGCACACGTGGGTTGTGCTGATAACTACGTAGATCATAACTAATATGGTAAACTATATGTTTATGTATACTCATGTTTCTATGGATGAAAATTGTAGTTGTTGAATGTTTAGGGATAATAAATATTGTCTAACAGTTGGACCATAATCCACCTTGAGCAGACATGCATCTCTCCGTCTTTCATAATTGGTCAATTGTTCCTAACCTGTATATCGGCCTAAAAAGGGTAAGAAAAGTTGGATTTCCTATAAGTCCTTCTCATATAACGTGCAATTGTGTGAGGTTGGATTCTAATACTATGTCCTCTCTCTTAAAATTCTAAACTTGGGAGTAACTTAGACCCCTATTCATTACCAACTATGGCAAGGCATTATAAGGGCTAAGGCTCCAGGCCCTTGGGCCATACTTAACAGAAATTTGGTGTTTGGGAGTTGCCACTTCACTATATACACTTACTAAAATTTGAGGTTTTAGGACCTCAGTCTTTCGCACCATGAACACACAAACAACTTGGTTTTCAAGGAAGTCACTCCCTTACCTTGTAGAACCTTCAAATGTTGGCGACTAGGGCAATTGTTTCTTTGTTTGCAAAACTCAAAATTGGTGTTTTATTTTTCGAGTCACCAAACTATTGGAGTGATAAAGTTAATGCATATTAGTGTATGATGGAGTCTGGTCATATAGAACAATGACTGGACCCTACTTCAAATAGATTGGGCACCTTGCATGTTAGTGAGGGAAAGGGGAGGCCAATAACCAGGCCTCAGTCTCACACACCCCAGTCCAATGAAGAAAGGAGGTTGTGTAGAGACCAGATAGTCGGCTTGGGATGGAACCCTATCCATAGAACCTTGTGACCGAGCTATCAGGCCAGCACACCCCCAAAAGTGGTTATGTAGAAGTGAATGGAGAGGGTCAGTCTGTTGGCAGAAATTTTTCTAGAGGAGCCTCACCATTGGACCTCCGAGACCCCAAAAGTTTTAAGTGAAGTGAGCAAGTGGTGAAGTTGCTTCGATATGATGTGGGTCTCGTGGACCCACTAAACTCATAGGTATTTACACCATTAGGCTAACAAAGAGACAAGGAGAGAAAGGAGCCAAGAGACCCTACGCTGGGTTTATTTGCATCTGTGGGCTACACATTGGGCAACAAGTCTCTACCTTCAACCATTTCTCATGTTAGCATATCAAAGCATAGAGAAATTTCAACCGCAATAGTATGTGTACTTTGTGAACCCCATGATGTGTAGATGTGAGTAGCTTCAAAAGGTATTTTACATCGGCTTGGTGTCTCAGCATGTGGAATAAATTATTTGCCTCTTCTAGTGATTTAAGCCTTCTTTCCTAAGTCTAACTTAGGAAAAGTACAATAATTAAAGTAGATTAATTCTTGTGGACTATTGGGAAAAGGGAGGCCAATAACCAGGGCCCAATCTCACACACCCTAGTCCAATGAACAAAGGAGGTTGTGTAGAGACCAGATAATCGGCTTGGGATGGAACCCTATCCATAGAACCTCGTGATCGAGCTATCGGGCTAGCACACCCCCAAAAGTGGTTATGTAGAAGTGAATGGAGAGGGTCAGTCTGTTGGCAGAACTTTGTCTAGAGGAACCTCACCATTGGACCTCCAAGACCCCAAAAGTTTTAAGTGAAGTGAACAAGTGGTGAAGTTGGTTCGATATGATGTGGGTCTCGTGGACCCACTAAACTCATAGGTATTTACACCACTAGGCTAACAAAGAGACAAGGAGAGAAAGGAGCCAAGAGACCCTAGGTTGGGTTTATTTGCATCTGTGGGCTACACATTGGGCGATAAGTCTCTACCTTCAACCATTTCTCATGTTAACATATCAAAGCATAGAGAAATTTCAACCGCAATAGTATGTGTACTTTGTGAACCCCATGATGTGTAGATGTGAGTAGCTTCAAAAGGTATTTTACATTGGCTTGGTGTCTCAGCATGTGGAATAAATTATTTTCCTCTTCTAGTGATTTAAGCCTTCTTTCCTAAGTCTAACTTAGGAAAAGTACAATAATTAAAGTAGATTAATTATTGTGGACTATTGAGTTTTTTTCTAAGGATAAATAATTTAATTATTTAGGTGAGTTAGAAATAATCTCAACTGTTGATCTCCAAGATGGTTCTAGAAGGAAGATTGGGGTTAGGGATTTGGACTAAATGAAGACTATAAAGGGAGACTAGCGAGGAGGTGAAGATACAAGACAAAGAGAAAAAGTTTTGTGATCGAGTCATCATTCAAGAGTGATTTTCTTTGCAGTGTGAGTGGCTTACTGGACCAATGCGCAAAGAAGGAGAACTGTGTGTGGGTTTGTGCGAATCCAAAGAGGCTAAGTAGGATGAGATTTTAGGGATGACTTTCTAAAGAGAGATTGTATTTGTTAATTTGGCAGCTCAGTGACAAATTCCAATCATTGGAATAGATTCCTCTTTCTGGGAGGACCAAATTTGACCTTTGAAGCACTTAATTCGGATAAGGGAAAATGTATTTTTGAAGTCAAGCCCACAATGTCACATTTGATCAAGTTAGCCTAGAGGACAAATTTTCCCTCCTCCAATGCCTATAAATACAAGTCAAGGAGCCTCATTTGAGACATCATCATCACATCATTCATTCTTCTCTTCTTGGGTTCAATACTTCTGAAATTGCAGGGATCTTCTTCACACGTGTGAGCAAGAGGAAACTAAAATTGTAGGAGGTAGAATTTTTTTTTGACCAACACTTTAACTAGGGTTGAATTTTGGAGATTAGGCATGGTTTGACCGATTTTGACTTGGGTTCTTGGACAGTTTTGGAGAGTCAAATTTCTTGGCACAAAAATCGAGAATTTTGGGCACTTTGATTGTGGTTAACTTTAGATCTACAACCAAGCTTTCGATTGCCTTTGAATTTGAAATTGATCAAGATTTAAAGAGAGTTTTGGGGCTATTTTTTAGGAACTTTGAATAGCTAATATGGTCGCATTATTTCATTGTTGACTGAGCCCATTTGGAGGATTGTCGACCATTGACCATTGACTATTTGTTGTTGTTGTTGTTTCCGTTGAATTTGAACAACATTGACTTTGACAAGACTTGACTATTGACTCATATTTTGGATATTGGATGGATGAATTGTTGAAAGGTAAAAATTTGACTTTGATTTTTGTATATGGATTCAGGCCCATTGTACTCTTTGTTGAACATTTTAAGACAATCTAATAGAATAATAATTTCAAAGGGTTTTCCCCTTGTGGGGTTTTTCCCTAGTCTTTAACCAAACCAATGTTTCTTGTTAATGTTTTCATTGTCTCCTATTGTCATTGCATTTGCTATTCTATATTTAGTTACTACTATTTATTGAAAGAATTAATTATTGTTGAAAATATTGCTAATTGAATAAGTGAATTGGGCTAAGGTAATTGAAATAGCATAGAGCAGTCGAAAATTAACATGGTATCAAATCTAAGGTGAAGGAAAATCCCAAAGGAGACAAGAGCTAAAGAAATCATCGTTTAAAATGTTGAAGGACTCTATCAAATCAAGTCAAGATGTCTACCTCATTCTTCAAGGAAGTTGAGAAGTCGGGAAACTCATCAAACTTTTCCTCTTGGAAGATAAGACTGAAAGTCATAGCTGATAACAATGATGTCTGAAAATATATTTAAGGAAAAGTTCCTGAGCCTCTAGGAAATTCTCTCGTTGTTGCCAAGGAAAAGTACAAGAAAGGTGAGTTAAAAGAAAATAAAATTATAGTTTATGGTTTATAAAATCATTTACTTGCTTATGTTTGGAAATTTTAAGAATTCTAAGGATATGTATGTTAAGTTGGCCGACAACAATTTGAATGAAATCATCTCCTTGAAAGAACAACTCAAAGATATGAAGATGAATAAAGGAGAATCTATGCAATCCTATATCATGAGGATATCTCGTCTTAGAGATCAATTACAAAGAGTTGGGGAAACTGTGCCTCATAGGGAGTTTGTGTTGGTAACTCTTAGAGGTCTCCCTCCTATTTGGGAAACCTTCATTACCACCATAAGCAATAAAAATATTTTCCCTTCATTTGATGAGCTCGTTGGAAAACTCACTCAATAAGAATCAAGGATGATCTCAAGAGGCAGGATACAAAAACATGGGGAATGAGAGCCCACTGCATTTGTTTCTCATAACAAGAAAAAGAAAGGAAAAGGAGGTTCATCAAGTTCAAGGAATCCTACTCCTCGAAATTCAAATAGGAGGAACGGAAGAGACAAGGAATCATTACATTGAATGCTACAATTGTCATAAGAAGGGCCACCATGATCAAGATTTCCCTGAGAAGAAAAATGCTCCACGGTAAAACACTAGAAGCAACAATAACAAGTTCAATAATGAAAGAGGTAGAGATAGTCGAGGGAATGATCGTAGTGGAAGAGATGGAAGAAGAATAATAGATGCTCCAAATGATTGTGAATAATACCATCGTCCTCAAAAGAAGTCAAGAAATTCCATGTATGAAAGTAATGCTTCTACTAGTCAATCTAAATATATCCTTATTTCTTCACTTTCCTTTTCCTCTCCCTTAGATACTTGGGATAGTTGATTGGTTGAAAGTGGCGCCTCTCATCATTTATCTGGTTATAAGGGGGTTCTCCATAATTTGGTAGAGAGGGATTCCAATTTGAAGATTATTCTTAGAGACAAATCCACTCATCCTGTTAAGGGTTTTGTTTATATTAAATTTCATTTGGACTCTGGGGAATCTGTTTTGCTTCATGATGTGATGTATGTCCTCATGTTGAAAAATAATTTGGTATCTATATCTACCTTGGAGTACAAAGGAATGAGGGTAGACTTAATCAAAGGGAAAATACTTACTTGGTCGGTGGGATCCCCTATGAGAGATTATTTCACATTGGGATCAAGATTTTAAGAACTCTATAGAGTCATTGGGAGACCTATTTTAGAAATGGTCCATCATGCTAATCATCAAAGCAAGTTGTGGCACCGAAGATAGGCTCATCTCCACTATGAAGCTCTTCCAAAATTGATGAAATTGGTCTTTGGGATTCCTAATGTTCAAGCTCAACTTGAAGGAGTATGTCCAGGATGTGCTAGTTGAAAGAAGACAAGGGGACCATTCCCCTCTAATAAGAATAAGACTAATGAAATCCTCCAACTAATTCATTCTAACATATGTGGACCAATGCCCATACATTCTCTTGGTGGCCATATCTACTACATAACCTTCATCAATGATTTCTCAAGGAAGATATGGATATATTACTTGAAGCATAAGGATGAGGCCTTCGATATGTTAATAGACTTCAAAGTTTTGGTATAAAATCAAACAGGGAAGAAAATTAGGATCTTCAAGTATCACAAAGGTGGAGAGTACATTTCAAATGAATTCATAGATTTTTGCGAGAAGTAAGGTATCAATAAGGAGATGATTGTGCCCTATAATCCCAAAAAAAATGGAGGTGCTGAGAGAAAGAACGAATCTATTGTGGAAGTTGCCTGAGCCATGCTCCATGATCAAAAGTTGTCAAAGTTCCTTTGGGGTAAAGCGAAAAATAAAATCGTATATGTTCAAAATAGGGTTCCTCATCAAGCATTAGACAATAAGACTCCCAAAGCAGTATTCACATGTGTCGAGCCTGACATTGGTCATCTCCATATATTTGGTTTCCCATATATTTCCATGTTCCAAAAGACAAAAGAAATAATTTGGAAGCCAATGAAAGAAAATGTATATTTGTTTGGAATTATGAAGATTCCAAAGCATTTATAATATACATCTCTAGTCAAAGGAAGGTTGAAATTAGTATGGATGTAACATTCGATGCAGATGTTTCCCTTGGAAAAGTAAGGGATCTTCCTTTGCCTCCTCTTCCTGAGAAGAAAAGTGATGATGTGGATATTATAGAAGGTCCTTTTATGCTTGAATCTGAGAGAGACATTATTGATGATCCCATGGAGCTTATGGACCCCTTGGGGCCTCCTCCATGTGATCCCTCTGCCAGGAAGATGCCACTTTGGATTTGTGAAACATTACAAGATGTCGAGAGACACATTCCCACCAGAGGAACTTTTAGAGAAAGTAAGAAGCCATGCACATACTAGGGATATGTTGTAACGATGAGAAATATGATTCAAGTTGAGCCTCACACCTTTGAAGAAGTTGTTAAAAAAAATTCTAGAATGATGATATGGTTGAATAATACAAATCAATTATGAAGAATGATTTATGGGATGTTGTTACGATATCGAAGAGGAATTTTTTCATGACTTCAAAATGGCTATTCAAGATCAAACTTGGAGCTAATGGCAATGTTGATAAATATAAGGGAAGTTTCGTGGCAAGAGGATTCTCCCAGAAAGAGGGAGAATATTATGATGGTATATTTTCTCCTACGGCCTGATACACCACCTTCAATTGTTTCCCTTGTCGCAAGTCAAGGTGGACCCTTCATCAGATGGACATGAATATTACATTCGTTCATGGCATGTTACAAGAAGACGTTTGCATTGAGTAGACATATGGATTTGAAGTGGATGACCGAAAGACACATGTTTGCAGGTTTAAGAAGGCAATGTATAGCTTAAAACAAGCCCCCAGAGCATGGTACACCTGTATCAAATAGTTACCTAGTGAAGATTGGATTCACTAGAATCAACATCAACCCCAACCTCTACTTCAAGGTGGTCCAAGGTATGCCATTGGTTTTAGTTTTATATGTTGATGATATATTTTTGACAGGTAGTGAGCCCATGATGATCAAGTGTAAGAGGAAGATGGCCTCTCAATTCAAGATGAAAGACCTTGGACTCATGCACAAATTCCTAGGCCTTGAGTTGTGGCAAAGGCCCGATGAGATTTTCCTTTCATAGGGAAAATATTTCGTGAAGTTGTTGGAGAGATTTTGAATGACATAATGCAAGTCCCTAGCCACACTGATGGAAATGAATTTCAATAAGCTATGTGGAGAAGTTGCAGGACTCGATTTAGCAAATCTATCGGAATATAGAAAGTTGATTGGGGCATTGATGTTCTTAGTGAACACTTGTCCAGACATATGCTATGCAGCGAACATGTTGATTCAATTCATGAACGAGCCTCTCCATGCACATTAGGTTACTTCCAAACATATTTTGAGATATTTTCATTAGTTGATTACCCTTTGTTGAAGATACACTTCCAGAAATGTGAGACTTCATGGATATACCGATGTTGACTGGGTAGGAAACGTTGTTCATGGAAAGAGTACTTTAGGATGTTGTTTCAATCTTAAATCCACCATGATATCTTAGATGAGAAGGAAACAAAAGTTCGTAGCTTTGATTATTGTCGAGGCTGAGTATATTATCGCTAGCATGGCTAGCTTTGAGGCAATTTCATTGAGGAAGCTCGTTGGAGAGTTGTTTGAGCATGTCCTAGACATTACTACGATATATTGAAACAACAAGATTGGTATTTGATTGGTAGAGAATCTAGTATTTCATGAGAAGTCCAAGCACATAGAGATCATATATCATTACATTCGAGACATGGTGCAGAGAGGAGCAGTTAGACTCCATCACATATCGATAGATGAGAAGATAGTTGATATTTTCACCAAGTCTTTGCTAAAAGGGAATTTCTTGGTCTTTAGAGAGCAACTTGGACTAATGTATGTGACCCCTCCTTATAAGTGGCTTTGTTGATCGATAATATTGAGCATAACTCTTCCACCCTTAGTTGAGCTCCCAAGGTGGGATTGGAGCATTAAGGGCTCTTGGGATTGAGGGAACTCTGGACAATAGGTGTGCATGATCCCTACTCTTATAGTAGGCCAAATATATCCCCTATTGTCACCCATAAGGTGTGTTAGAGCCTAAATCTACCTCAGGCTGAGAAAGTCAGGTCTAGGGTACATTAAACCACGTTTAACCTGGTAGCTAGCCCTACAAGGTCGGAAGAGGGCTCTCTCTTTGTCAATCTCAAAGAACATATGGCAAGTAAGACTTGAGATGACTGGTATGAATACTAATTTTAGGCTAGGTATATGATCAGAGGATTTTGATTGATTTTAATGGTTGGCTGCTGGATCAGATGAGGAAGGCAGCTTTGGGTCCCGGAAATCAACATAGATTTGCAGAGGTTTCTGTGGGGCGAGGTAGGAAAGTGTCTTAGCACTTTGAAATGAATGTGATGGTGAGTCTAAAGACTGGTGAGGAGCTGGAAAGGGCATGCAAGTGTCATGAGTCCTCTTGAAACAATATAAAACATGTAGAATTAAATAAATCTCAAGGTAGAGCACTGAAACACCAACGAATTCCACCTTTCAAACTTGATTCATTTAGTTATGCAGAAAGAGAGAGATGATGGCACACATAAACATAAGATCAACTGAATTAAAGAGAAGGAAACAATTCTAAATCACATTACCACAAGAATCCCACAAAATGCTGCAAAACCCTGGTTTATTTCCGTGCCAAACTGCAGAAGTGATGTACAATAGAGCTCAGTGCATCCACAAGAGTCCAACCTTAACAAATGACTAAGAAAGTACAAGATATAGGCATCAAACCACTTATGATAGCCATCAGGGGTTGAATCCATGAGTCAAGGAGCTGTTTCAACAAGATCTAAACTAGGAACTGAAAAATAGGCAGTGGAAGAGCTTGCCTCTAAAACTATGGAAACTGATTCATTCATCCTCAAACCAACTCTAACTGATGTATCTACCTCCTCAAGTCACTTTTCATCATATTTTACATCATAGTACATCAAGTTACATCACATTACATCATTAATTGACCAAGAGAGAAGAAAAAGTCAAATTGACAGCAAACTGGCCGAAATTCTGAACAAACAGGCAAAACTGGCAAATTTTTCTCCTATGCGTAGCACCACTGGTCCTATGTGTAGTGCTTTTTCTAAGCCAGTTTTGGAAGCCTTCCTGGAGTCCAAATCAGGTGTCGAATATCTCATTGGAAAGCTTGATGAGTCTAATTTCTGGGACAACTTGAATTTTTTGATTTGGAGTCCATTTTCCCCTCCAAAAATGGAATCTCCCAAGACTGCTTCCTGTGTGGCAAAAAAGTGGCAGAGAGGGCACGTTTTGGGTGTTTTTGGCCCTTTTGGAGGTCCGGAACTTGTCAAAACTTCTCAACCATTTCTGAGCATGCATAAATTTTCATGGTGATTCCAAAAATGTAAAATTTTTTGCAAATGGAGGCCCCCATCAAAAGCGTAGCGCACCTACTAGAAAACCTGCTTTTTACATAAAAAAAATTCAAAAATGACAAAAAATGCTCCAAATTCCTTGAAATTTGGCATGAGTGATCATTTTTAGGTTCTTTTCTGGGCCAATGATGCTTCAGCCAATATCTTGAGTTTATCATGTTTTTTCTTTGTTCCTTAAGGCTCTTCTTAGCTTGACTTTTAGCCTCTTTATCCTTGCATTACAAATCTTGTTCCGAGTTAGGTAGTGGTAGGCTAAGTGACAAAGCATTTTCTTCTCTTTTTTTGCCTTCTCAAGCAACCTCTCCAAGTGCATGTTCATCTTCTCCAACCAAGATTCCTTGTCATTCTCTATTTCTTGTTCAATGGAAGTCAAAGTGACATGGTCCTCTTTGTCATTTTGCTTCTTTAGTTTCAACATTTCTAGCTCCATTAGGCTTTGCTTATCCTCCAAATGTTTGTTCTCTTTCTTGTTCATCATCTATATCATCCTTGTGCATCTTCTCTTTTCCTTTGCTTTGCTTCTTATGTCTCTCCATGGAACTATCACTGAGTATCTCTTCCTCATAGTCATATTCATTGTCTCTTTCCATTGTTTTCCCTTGGTTTTGAAAAATGTGATTATATATGAATGGTTTGTGGATAATAGTATGGAATAGGATGGAGGAATGGAATGGGCAGAGTGTATGGGGGAGGGAGTGTGGAAATGTATGTGTGAACAGGGTTTAGGGATGTGAGTAGGGTTTAGGGAGTGAGTAGGATAAAGTGTGTAGGGTTTTAGGGAGAGTGTGTAGGGTTTGGGAAATTTGTATGTGAAAGTGGGATTTAGGGAGAATATATGAGGGAATGATGTTTGGGGAATTTATATAAGGGAATGGGGCTTAGGGAACATCAAATGGATGAGGGCACTTTAAAAGTTATGAGACAGTTTAGTGAAAACTAGGGTTTGACTTCATGAGTAAAAGAGTCACCAAAGATTGATGCAAAGCCCTTTTCAACAAGAAGGATTGATTTACTTACTTGACAAGAGGTAAATTGAGAGATTTGAAGAAAATTGAGTGATTTTGGAGCGTTTTGGGGCTTAGCGGCCAGGTGCATAATGCCAGTGCAAATTAACAAAGGAAAACCTTGCAAGGTGCGTAGCACCTCCCACGTGTGTAGTGCCTTTTTGCAGACCAGTTTTGGAGGCCTTCCTAGTGTCCAAATCGGGCGCGGGATATCTCGTTGGAAATATTATCAAGTCTAATTTCCATAGCATCTTGAATTTTCCAATTTGGAGGTTAGTTGCCCTGTCAAAAGTCAAATCTCCCAAGACTGGTCAAAATGTGCAAAATGAGGCTGCCTAAATGTAGAGTGTTGTTGCAGTCAACTTTTGAAGGTCTTCCTCAACTCCAAATTGAGCTCATGATAGCTCATTGGAAATATCCCTCTATATATATATCATTAAAATCATAAAGCAAGTAATTTGACCAACTAGGTTAGGAGAAATCTTGATTTTTCCAAGGCCACTCTAGAGATGCAGCAACCCTCCAGAGGCAACATTATTTTTGACATTTCGCTACAACCATGACACCTATGTAAAAAGTGAAGGAGGTTTTTCTTCCTTGGCCTATTTTAGACAAAAACCTCTCTCATTTTTGTCAAATTCATCTTGTATTTCTCAAAAACATCATTGGAGTAAAACCTACCCCGATGTGTGGAACAAGGGATTTGTTGAAATGAAGTGAAATGGAGGGGATAAGGGGCTTCTAAATTCTTAAAGAAATTTTTGGAAATAGGAAGGCATGTTAGGAAATAGGGAAAAGTGGAATTTAAAATATTGAGTGAGGGGAAGGGGTCCAAAAGGAAAAAACACAGGCTTAGCCTAGAAAATTGTCAAATTGTAGCAAGAAACTAGGGTTTGTGGGAAAATGAGGAATTTGAGGGATATTAGTGACAGGAAGCGTTTAATAAGGTACATTAAGGATAGGGGAAGGTGTATGAACATTAGGATACAAGTTTTGTTGATGATTTGACCATCCAAGAGAAATTACCTTCCAAACCCTAGGAGAGGGAAATGAGCCTTACCCAAGTACAACTGAAGCACAGACAAGGTGTAAAATGACCTATTGGAACCTAAAATGATGATGACAACCCTTTGAATGATGGTACACTCAGCTGAATGGTGACATGGACTGACATTTGGATAACTTTGAAAGGAGTGAAAACAAACCCTAGACCTAATACCTAGTGACCAAATTTTACTTGAAGACTCACTGAAATGACAAAATTTGACTTTGACACCTTAAAATCATTTTGTAAGAGCATGTTTGATCATTGGAGGAAGGCTTCAAAGACTGACACTAACAAAGTGCGTGTTATCCTTGTACACTTTGACAAGTCAGGTATCTTCCCTTATCTTGGTCTATCAGAGTATACCCCAATTGGCATCATACCCACAAGTTGAGCTTGTTCAGATTATCCCTCCCCATCTAGAAAATGGGTTGAGGAGGCTTAGGGGTATGTGATCCTTACCTTTGGCAAGTCGGTTATCTCACCTAAGCTCGAATTATGATGTAGGTTTTCTACCATATGACTTTTGAGGGTCATTGTTAGGATGATCGGTAGGAAATGGGATGGATGTGAAGGCTTACCCCTTATATAGCAAGTGGTATCTCACCCATTGATTGCATAATGGGATGGTTGTAATCCTTTCTTGGTAAGTTGTATCTTGTCTATTTCTCAGTACAAAGGGTGGTAGTTGAAGCTCCCCTATGATTCTTCTTTTGTAGATACGAGAATGATTCAACAGATAGAGTTGAGTAGAGATGGGACATGATTTGATGCTAGGATACTTGCAATGATCACATAATGCAACTGGAATTTCTCCCTAGCTGAGAGGGAGTGTTAATTTTGCATATTAGTGACAATTTAAAGTTATTGGACTAGATTCCTCTTTCCGAGAGGACCAAATTTGACCTTTGAAACACTTAATTCGCATAAGGGAAAGTGTATTTTTGAAGTGAAGCCCATAATGCCACATTTGATCAAGTTGGTATAGAGGACAAATTGTCTCTCCTCCAATGCCTATAAATACAAGTCAAAAATCCTCATTTGAGACATTGTCATCACATCATTCATTCTTCTCTTCTTGGGTTTGATACTTATGAAATTGTTGGGATCTTCTTCACACATGCGAGCAAGAGGAAAGGAAAATTGTAGGAGGTCAAATTCTGTTTTAACCAAAACTTTGACTAGGGTTAACTTTTGGAGATTGGGCATGGTTTGACCGATTTTGACTTGGGTTCTTAGACTGTTTTGTAGGGCCAAATTTTGGGTTCTTAGACTGTTTTGGGTTCTTCTTGGGTTTGATACTTATGAAATTTTCCCCCCCCTGGGGGGTTCGGGGGCCAGCGGTCCCCCGGCAGGGGCTCGAGGGCAGCGCCCCCGAAGCTAAAAACAGATGTAAATTTGCCTTGTAAAAGTAGAGTAATTTCTAGTCAATCTAGGTTGTTCATTAGGCGGATGATCTGACGGTAGAACTTATCTTTAGTTTAGGGTTTTTTGCCCTAGAAGGAAACCCCTCTCTTTGTATGAGGGTATTGTATTTGAGGCTGTGATAGATGTATATTCTAGATGTGTGAGAGGAAAATAGAGAGGTGAGACTGTGAGAGAAAACAGAGGATATTACAGCGGATTTGTTGTAGGTTGTGTCTCTTCATTTTGTTGGATAATAGAAAGGAAGGATTGGCTGTTCGGGGTGGACGTAGCCCAAACTGGGTGAACCACGTATCTCTGTGTCTCTCTTGTTTTATGCGTTTTTTGTGTTTATATTTTTACAATATTTTATGTGTTCCATTGCTCCATAATATATAATTTTCTAACAAAAACTTTGACTAGGGTTGACTTTTGGAGATTGGGCATGGTTTGACCGATTTTGACTTGGGTTCTTAGACTGTTTTGGAGGGCCAAATTTCTTAGCACAAAAATCGAGAATTTCTGGGCATTTTGATTATGGTTGATTTCAAATCTGCAACTAGGGTTTTGGTTTCCTTTGACTTTGAATTTGACCGATATTTAAGGAGAGTTTTGGGATTGTTTTTGAGGCACTTTGACCAGTTGATTAGGTTGTATTCTTTGACTCCCGACCGAGTCCATTTGGAGGACTATTGACCATTTACCATTGACTATTTGTTGTTGTTGTTGTTGACTTTGACCAAATTTGACTATTGGCTCATATTTTCGATAATGGTTGGATGAATTAGTGAAAGGTCAAAACTTTGACTTTGATTTTTGTATATGGATTTGGGCTCATTGTACTCTCTGCTAAACATTTAAAGACAATCTAATAGAAGAATAATTTCAAATGGTTTCCCCCCTTGTGGAGTTTTTCTCTAACCTTTGACCAAATCGATGTCTCTTGTTGATGTTTTGATTGTCTCCTATTGTCATTGCATTTAATGTTCTATCTTCAGTTACTATTGTTGAAAAGATTACTAATTGAAGAAGTGAATTGGGCTAAAGAAATTGAAATAGCATAGGCCAATGGAAAATTAACAGTATTTATTTGGAGGAGCCCAAGTTACTGGAGTGTTGCGGTTTTTCCACTGTGCATTTGTAGTAGGGCGCAAATCGAGTTGTAGGAGAGAACAGATCAAGTTGCTGGAGGCTGAGTTCTTCAAGATGATTTCATCCAGAGGAAGATTTCCTTGCGGTTGATTTCGCTGAACCAATTTCATTTTGAGGGAGTCGAGTTGCAGGTTCCATATTTGTATTTTTCCTTATATCTTTGTGGGTCGAAAAACCCATATTTTCTAGAAATAATGATATGACATATAATTGTTGTGGGTTACTTAATTTTGCAATGTGTGATTGATCTCTTTGGTTTATTTTTGTTGCATATTTTTAATTCTAGAAGTTAAAAACACCAATGATTTTATGTTTCGGTAAGTCAATGTTTAGTTGGGTTAATAAATAAACAACTGGGATAAATTAATTTGTCATGAGAAAATAAATCTAGCTGGTATTCGAAATTTAACATGGTATATGAGCAGTCTAGAATACTCCGAGAGAGATATCTAAGATCATGAGGGTTTGTAGAATAATAATTATTTCATTAATTTTTGCAGCTGGGTTTTGTTGTCACGGTTGATTTGTCGTGATGACATCATTGTTCAGTTTCAATTATGAAGATAGGTTGGATGGGGTATCATATTTCAGCCCCTGGAAGGAGCGAATTACCTTAATTCTGAAGTTGAATGGTCTCTAGGATTTAGTGAGCATAGATATATATGTTCCTTTAGATCCAAATATTATAGTTAAGCATAGGGCAATGTATATCAAAGCAAGCTGCATAATTCTAGATGGTGTGAGGGATTACGTAATCTCCCACATTTCAAGGAAGGATGCCAGAAGACATATGTGGTTAGATCTAACCATTCTTTATCAGAGTACAAATGTGAACAGGAAAATGGTGTTGAAAGAGAAGTTGAAAAGTATTAAAATGAACAGATCTGACACCATGACATCTTATCCCATGAAAGTCCAACAGGATTGTGATGAGCTTCTAGCTGTTGGAGAAATTGTTCTTGATTTAGAGTTGTTCAAAGTTTCTTTGAAGGTGGTGTGCAAAGCAATGGTCCACTTTTGTGGACGGACTTCTTTCTCGTCAGCAACTTATTGATTGGAGTTAGTTATGGGATGACATCGAAAGGGCGGTAAGAAGAAAGATGAAGATTCTCTTATTGTACAAGAGAAAAATGGAAAAGTGAAGGCCAAGAAGAACCATGGTGGAGGAACATATTCATGGAACAAGAAGGAAAGAACATGAGAAAAGTTAAATGATTTTCTTTTCGAAAGTTTAGGAATTTTTCTAGTCAATGTCCTAACAAAAAATAAGGGCAAGGACAAGTTTGCTACAACAACTACTACAAAGATGGAGGAGATGGAAGAGAAATTCAAGAAAAACTTTTCCCTAGTATCGTCTTTTTGGAACTGTCATGAGAGGTGTCTAGTTTATGGACAGTGGAGCATCTCATCATATGACACGATCTTGGGATCTCTTCACCAGCATGACCATGAAGCCCAGAGATGTAAACATGGAGCTTGGTGGCAAGGCCAAGTTTGTCGTCAAGGGCACATCGAGTATTGAGTTCCAGATGGAATCAAGAGGAATCATGGAGGTGAACGAGGTATTATATGTCCCAAGGTTGGAGAAGAATCTCCTTTCAATTTTGGCCATGGAAGATGGAGTACTAGAGGTTATCTTTATAGTAGGTGAAGTGGTTATTGGGCCAAAGGGGACCAATTTCAGTATGAAGTGGGTGATTGGTAGAAGGGAGAGGGATCTCTATCCATTATGAGGATAGTCGATGAAGACTCTCATCCATGAGAGTGACAGACAGAGCGATATTTGGCAGAGGAGGATGGGGAACCTACACTATAGGTCTCCTCTGATGGTGCAAAGGATGGTTACTAGATTTCTAGAGATCCGTGTGGAGTAATATGGAGTGTGTAAAGGGTGTGTGCTTGGAAAGTAGGCCAGGGTTGTGTATCCTCATAGTGAGAGCTGGTCATAGGGTGTGTTAGACTTGGTGCATTATGATATTTTTGGTCTTATGTTGGTGACGCCAATCATAAGGTCCTGATATTTTGTGACATTATAGATTATTATTCTAGGAAGAATTGGATCTACCTCTTGAAGACCAAGGATGAGATCTTCAATCACTTTCAAGAGTTCAAGGTTCTTATGGAGAACAAAACAGGTAGGAATATTAAGGTGTTGAGATCATATAATGGGGCCGAGTATACCTCCAATGAGTTCCTACATTTTTGTAGGGAAGTAGGAATCAAGAAGGAGCTCATAGTACCTTACAAACCTAATCAGAATGGGGTCCGCGAGAGGAAAAATAGGACCACCATGGAGGCAGCAATGGAAATGATATATGATTAGGAATTTCCTATTTTTTGTGGGAAAAAGCCTACAATATAGTTGTGTACGTACAAAACAATAGTCCTCGTAGGGTGTTGGAGGATGTGACTGTTGAGGAGCTATTTACTGGAGTGAAATTAGATGTGATCCATTTGCGCATATTTGGTAGTCTAGTTTAAATTTCATGGGCCTACAAAGAAGAGGACTAAGCTAGAACCCTTATTAGAGAAGGGTGTGTTTGTTTGCTACAGTGAGGTCTCAAAGGCCTACCGAGTTTACATTCCAGAATAGAGAAAGGCAATCTTGTGTCGAGATGTTAGATTTGATGAGGACATGACACTTAGGATATCTCATACGAGTGAGCTAGTAGTGGTATAGGAGTCATAGCAAGAAGCTCCTAAGGATGAGTAGGGACTAGTATCATCAACACGGATGTAACGAGAAGATTCATATGATGAGATGGATATTCCATCGAGTTCTACCAAGAGAAGATTGAGATGGGCTAAGTAGATATTGAGAGATGTTGAGGAGCATGCAGAGGCTCCTAGTAGCACTTTCAGGTAAAGCATACCACCGACCATATATTCTAGTTAGTTGGCACCATCGAGTAGCGTTAGCAAGTCTGAACCTTCCACTTTTGGGGAGGATATAGACAAGCACGTCTAGAGAGATTCCATGATAGAGGAGTATAACTCCATCATGTGAAATGATGTTTGAGATATAGTGTCAATACTATAGGGGAAGTTTATGGTCGCATCTCGATAGATCTACAAGATCAAACATTTATCCGATGGTGGTATTGAGAATTATAAGGATAGGTTCATGGTGAGAGGGTTCTCCTAGAGGGAAGGAGTATACTATGAGGGGACATTCACTCTAGTTGCCAAATATGCATCTATTAGAGAATTTATGTCCATTTCTTTAGAGATGGTGTGGAGGATACATCAAATGGATGTGAAGACTGCTTTCCTCAACCAAGTGATTGAGGAGGAGGTACATATTGAGTAGTCTCAGGGTTTTTAGGTGCATGGGAAATATTCCCATGTATGTAGGTTGAAGAAGGCCCTTTATGAGATGAAGTAGGCTCTGTGTGCATGGTATGTCAGGATTGATGTATATTTTCTCGGTTTTGGCTTCACCAAGAGTGAGGAAAATACAACTTGCACTTTGTACTCGTTGAGGGTGAATCACTCATCTTAGTATTATATGTGGATGATCTCTTCTTGATAAGATCAAAGAAGCTCATAGGGATGTGCAAGGAGAATATTTCTTTGGAATTCAACATGAAGGACATCAACTTAATGCACTACTTTTTTGGGTCGAAGCTGTGCCAGCAGCCAAGAGAGATTTTCGTTGGGTAAGGAAAGCATGCAATGGAGATCTTGAGGAGATTCAAGATGGAGGATTGTAGGCCTATGTATACGCCTATGATTACTAATTTGAAGAATTTGAGAACTTTTGAGGGTGAATTAGTGGATCCCACACTACACAAGAAGTTGATATCTTCTTTGATATATCTAGTCAACAGTAGGCCAGATATATGTTCTGTTGTGAACACACTCAACCAATTCTTGGTGGAGTCGAGACAGGTCATTAGGCGACAGTGAAGAATGTGTTGAGATACCTATGTGGGACAATAGACTTTGGACTAAAGTATGTCAGAGCTAGAGGAGTGGAGCTACATGGGTACATATATTTTGATTGGGAAGGGAGCGTGGTAGACAGAAATTCCACATCTAGATGTCATTTAAGCTTTAGATCAACCATGATCTAATTGTTTAGTAAGAAGTAGCATTTAGTGGCACTCAGTTCAACAGAGGCAGAGTACATGCAGATGGGGCCAATGATGATCCATTGTGACAATCAAAGTTGCATTAATCTCTTTGATATTATTGTGGTTCATGATTAGTCCTAACATGTTAAGGTCAGATATCATTTCATCAGAGACAGGGTATAGAGGGGTGTTCTGAGATTGTAGTACATTTCTACAAAGAAGCAGGTGATAGATTGATAGATGTTCTCACAAAGCCTCTAGTAAAGGGAAAGTTTGTGAAGTACCTAGATAAGTTGGGGGTAGTGGAGAATCCCTTCCTTTCTAAGAGGGACTATTGATGTGAGCAGATTCAAGAGGTCTTCTATATTGGCTTGGTGTCTTATCATGTGGAAGACATTATTTTCCTCTTCTAGGGATTTATGTCTTCTTTCCTAAGTCTAACTTAGGAAAAGTACAATAATCAAGGTAAATTAATTATTGTAGAATATTAAGTTATTCTCTAAGGATAAATAATCTAATTATTTAAGTGACTTAGAAATATTCTCAATCATTGATCTCTAAGATGGTTCTAGAAGGAAGATTGGGTTAGGAATTTGGACTCAATCAAGATTATAAAGGGGGCCTAGTGAGGAGGTGAAGACACAAGACAAAGAGCACAAGTTGTGTGATTGAGTCATTCAGAGAGAGTGGTTTTCCCTATAATGTGAGTGGCTTAGTGGACCAATGCACAATGAAGGAAAAGTGCGAGTGGGTTCGTGCGAATCCAAGGAGGCCAGGTAGGTGGAGATTGTAGGGTTGAGTTGTTGGAGAAAGATTGTATTTATTATGAGGAGGCCAAGTTACTGAAGTGTTGGGGTTTTTCTAGTGTGCATTAGTGGCAGGGCACAAATAGAGTTGTTGGAGACTGAGTTCTTCAGGTTGATTTCATCTAGAGGTATATTTCCTTGAGGTCTATTTACCTGGGCCGAATTCATTTTGAGGGAGTTGAGTTGCAAGTTCCAAATTTGTATTTTTTTGTTATATCTTTGTGGGTTGAAAAACCCATATTTTTCAAATAATGAAATGAAAGAAAGTTGTTGTGGGTAATTAATTTTACAATGTGTGGTTCATATCTCTAGTTTATTTCCATTGCATATTTTTAATTCTAGAAGTAAAAATATGAGTGATTTAATTGTTTGGTAAACCAATGTTTATTTGGGTTAATAAATAAACTATTGGGGATAAATTATTTTGTCGTGAGAAAATAAATCTGGCCTATATTAGAAATTTAACATAATGATGGCATGGTAGTGCCTCATGGGACAAGTGAAGAACACATGGGTGTCATGTGGCACCATAGCGATAACATGGCCTTTTTAATGGGTAAAACTTCTAACGGGCATAACCTTCGGATCGAGACTTTGATTGAGATAAAATTTATATTACTGCAAATCTCTCGATGAGTTGAATGTGATGGTGGCATTTTATTTTTGTTTTGATGACATTAGAAAAAGAAGATTTTTGTAACCCCGTATTCATAACAGACCATGGAGGTCAAGTCAATTCAATAAGTAGCACCTCCCATAACCCAAGACAAATAAGGGGGTTGGAGGGAATTTACAAAGTGATATCAGAGCCCAGGTTCAAAATTCAAACTGGATGGGCCTTAAAAGATAATATTTGTTCTGATAACTTAATTGTTATATATATGTTGACTTTAACTTGCATATGTTGGTAAATTTCTGATTTCAAACCTATTGTCGATATGGTTACGAACATGTTGATATGTCCTTTTTATTTCTTAGAATATGTGACTGATATGGGTTTTAGATATGTGAACAATAACTAATCAACATGTTTTAGATCAAAATGTTTAGTGTTGGCATGACAAGGTAACATGATAATATGGTTGTGCTTGATATAACTAACATTTATGTGTGTGTGACAACACATATGAAGATACAACTTGCAGGAATAAATGAAGGAATGAACAATGGAGTGGTGTAGAAGTTGGACCAAATCCATCTTGAGAAAGAAGAAAACATTTCCCCTACTATAGTAGATACCCTCAAGAGTTTGAAGGTTGACTTGAAGAGTTTCAAAGCAAAAAATGAAAGAATCATTATGATACAAGAATAATAGGAAAGGTTGAACACAATGTTACTACAAAAGATGCCATACATGTAAAGGTTGTTGTAACATCTACTAACCACTAGAGATATGGAAGGGTGTCATAGTGACAATATCAGAGAGAAGCCTCATACGCTTTGGAATAATAGAAATCCATTGATATGTTGGGGTTGTGAATAAGAACACCTTATCTGTGAGTGCCTTAGCAAATAACAAAACAAGGATAACCCATGTAAACTACAAACACATGAACCAACAACTAGCAACACTAAAAGAAGTAACTCAAAGAGGAAGAGAGATAAGGAACCATCCCCGTGATTTCTCTAATATACTAAAGTGTCCTCTTGAACTATTTAGAAATATTTTTGAGATCTAGAAGTTGTTATAGACCTCAGGAAGACAATGATTAAAATTGTGTGCATGTGCTAGTGTGTTTAGCACTCTTATCGAAGTAAATATAGAATTCTTAATGTATTATGAATCGATATATTTTGCAATTCTTTGTGTGTTGTTGGCTACATGTTTTTGTTTTGGTTCAACTAGGAATGCTTGTGATGACATCGAAGTAAGTAAAGCAAGCAAAGGTAAAAAGGTAAAGGAAATGAACTTGGTAACAATTATTTTCAGTTGAATTTGATATTTGTTGTTTCAAGATTAATGCATGTATTCTATAGATTCACGAGATATGATTTGGTAAAGTCCTCTATCCTTTCGTATGAAAAGATTGCAATGAATTTTGTAATGCATGGAGAACTAAATTACTCATGAATTTAGAGATATGCATTTTTCATTTATGACTCATTGATATGTTGGAATAAATGTTTGATTACATTATGAAACGATTGGAATTAATGCGATGCACACATATGATGTTGTGATAATTTCATTTATATTCACTGGAAATTGATAGAATTGTTATGTGTACAATAACTCTGAGATCACTTCAGGATGTGAATTTTTGCAATAAAGAGATCTGTAGGTATAAACATTAATGATTGTTTAATTAAGAGAAAGATCAAATTGCAAGTAGAGTGTTGGAATGGGGTGTGATATAAAATACAGCATGACAACACAACACCACTTATAAAGAAGCCCAACATCATGAATACAAGTCTCATGCTTATAAAATCTAGCTTGTGAATGAAGTAAAGTTGGGAAATTAAAAAAATTTGGTTTGAAATACTTGATTTGATGTCATGGACACTAAGTATCGTGACACAAGTGAAACAATGGAAAATGGAGCTTAGGAAGGATATTGTTGTGATGGCCTTGTTGTCATGTGGCACTTTGTTTACCTCATGGGAGAAAGTCATAACTAGAAAACCTTTGGACAAGTAGAATGCTTGTGATGGGGGTTGCCTGGGCCTGTAATGTAGATCACGGGCATTCATAACCCTTAGAGGACTTAATACTTAAGGTTTGTCCAGGGACCATGTGGATCCTTGGAGCATATAAAACATTGAGTGCTTACTTTGTCTATCAAACCACTCAGTTCTTGGTTTTGGATGTTACATCACTATGTGCTTGCTTTTTTAGTGAAACCACTTAGTGCCTATGGAAAAATTAATCACACCACTAAGTTCTTACAATTTAACTATTACACCACTGATGAGCTATCAAAAAGTTACGAATGAGCCATTTATTTCATCATCCTTTCCTTTAATTATATCCCCTTTATGTTCTAAAGATATTCATATATCAAAGGATTATAGTAAAAACTCGGGAACTATTTATTATTACAATTTAGCTAATTATTGTCTTTTCTCATGTAGGAAAGAGATGAAATGGGAAAACTACCATTCCCTACCCGAGAGAATGAAAAATACAAAGTGGAGTAACTGTTGTTCCTTCACCAGGAAGCAACGTATAGGAAGCAAGTCAAGGATGGAGCGCACAGTTATGGATAAGGACAGAGAAGATCACAGCATCAGCGCAAGAGACAAAGAGCTAACTGAAGATGGAAGATTGAGTAGATCTCTCAGGATCTCTTGATCCTGAGGGATCACTGTTATTATTCTATCCGTTGTTACTATTTTATCCGCCTGGCCATTACAAAAGGGACAGCGATTGTAAAGAATAGGGAGAAGATCATTCAGAAATTACTTTTGTATTTTTACTTTGATCGTCGACTCTCGTTGTTGAGACAGAATATGAATTGGCTGTAACCATTTTTCATATGATTAATATATAATACATTTGTTGTTCCTTCTTTCATACTGAAGTAATCCAGCGGTGTTCACTAGCGGCTAAGGGCTTGGCCCTGGTGGATTCACTTATTGTTCTTATATCATCCCTTTACGATTTCTGTCGTGTGATGGTTTGGTTTCATTTCTATCTATTGTAGTCGCATCGCTTTACTGTTTCGTATCTCCAGACTTAATGAATTGATCTATTCTATATGTTGTAATTGAATTGTGTTGTTGTTCATTTCCCTCATAACAAGATCACTACTTTTTGCAAGTATATTGTTGCGATGTTCATTTTACTTACAAAGCTTCGTTGTTCATATCAGTAACTTAGCTTTGTTGTTCATTGCAGTTACATAAGTATTGCTGTCCATTTCTATTATATAGTGTTGTTGTTCATTTACTTTCTGCAATCATTTAGGTGTTACTTTTAGCATTCTTACAGTTAGCATAATTATCTCATTTCGATCAGTTGCAGTAGCATTATTGATTTAATTTATTGCCATTTCCCATTGGTTATTTAGTGTGGTGTGCGTGAGATCAACAACTGTAAAGAACATTGGCTATTATTGTTAAAGCTCTCAGATTGACGATCTTATTTATGCTTGATTTAGTTTACGTCAGTTAAACAAGGAATGAGTTATTGCTACTGTATCCTTGACTGATACTTGTTGTTACTTTGTCGAATAAATGATTTAGTTTCACAACAATGAGTTTCCTTTGATTGAAAGTGAGTTTTATTTAAAGCATCTGTTTACTCTTGTATTTGAAAGCACTGTACTACAATTTAGAAACATTACTCTTGAGTAAATAGCTGCCACAAACTGTGTACACTCTTGAAATAGAAAATCTTGCCCAAATTGATAACTAATGTGAAGATAATTAGGAGTTAAAAAGACACCTTTTATACCTCAACATTTTGGTGTCGTTGCCGAGGAGTGTGTAGCCATTTCTAAAAGAGTATTGTGCATTAATGGGTGCCTGTTAGGAAAGAGTTGGTTATTAAAACAGAAGGTAAGAACTTGTGCATGGAGCATGTAAAATCCCTGCTCCCCCGCCCGTTTTCTAGAAGGATTGTTAAAGAACGTAGGGTAGAAATAAATATTTGAGTTGTGTTTATGACTAAGAAGAAAAAACTTGAAAATAATCCAAAACCACTACGCAAACCCGACAAAGCTAAGGGACTGATGACCCTTGGTCGATCAACCTTCATAGACGATATCATTAAGAAAGCCGAATCTCAGCCATCAGTAGGCCCTAGAAAAGTTTCTTCTAGACAACCTGCTGGCTCCCTTCGGGCCACAAACTCACCATTTGTAGCCTTTGCTGAGGTGCACAACAAAAAAGAAGAAATTGAGCAATATTTTCAAGAAATTGAGAATTCTCACCCAAATTCTTTACAAGAAGGGAATTCTAGTAATCTCCGTGAAGGAGGAGGAGAAACAGGGGAAACAGAAGAGCCAAGATCTCCTCTCAAAATAATTCAAACACTCAGCAACCCAGATAAGGGGAGTGTTGTTAAGCTTATCCAAAACGAAGCAGGGGAACCTGAGGAACCAAGATCCCCCTAGGTAGTAGTTCAACAAGGAACACTCATTATCCTAGACCAGGGAAGTGTTGTTAAGCTCATTCCTATCCCTTTTAGTCATCCTAGGAATAACTCTCTATAAATCTCAGAAGGGTATTGGCACATATTTGATCAAATGGCTCAGAACCAGTAAACACCTCAAACCTCCATACTGCAGTATCCCATCATGGACACAACAGTTAACACACCTATGAAAGCCATTCCTCTCTAGAATATCCCTACATTCCATGGCCTAACATCAGAGGATCAAGATGCATTTCTGTTTGAGTTTGATGTATTGTGTCGGGGGTATGACTATACCACTGATCCCCAAAAACTAAAATTATTTCCCTCCACATTAAAAGGAGCAGCTTTACGATGGTTTATGGGGTTAGGTGGGGGCATTATAAACGACTGGGATCAGATGAAAACTGCTTTTCTAAAGAAATATCAGGACTATTACAGATCCAGAGAATTAAAGGATGAGATATTTCAAATGACAGCACGGCCTAGTGAAACACTGGAGGAATATGTAGTAAGCTTTCAATACAATCTCCAGAGATCTCCTTATGCATCTTTACCCTTGCCTAAAAACGTGTTAAAAACTACACTAATTAAAGGGATGAAAGAACAATGGATTGAAACATTAAACATTATGGGTAAAGATGACATATATCAAGAAAATTTTGTTGACATCATTGATTTGTGTATCAGGAGTTTAAGAGGCAGCACAAGACTGAAGCTAGCAGAATGTGACATGATCACACGGGATAACAAGATCTCCGGTGGAGGTATAACCCACGTAGAAATCGGCAATATACTAGAAGATTTTAAAGCTGATATTCTAGGCACTCTGACAACACAGTTGGAAATTATGCAAGCTAAACAAAAGCAAGTAGAAGCAAAACAAAACTTGACGATATTCTGCCCTAGATGCAGAAAGAAACATAGCCACAAAGAGTGCCCACTGGATATGGTCAAATTCTGTGCTATTTGTACGAAAGATCACACCAAAGAAAGCTGCCCATCACTCCCAGGACTGAAAGCAGTCTACAAAGAAGCAGAAGAAGAAACAAAACTGATTTACCTACTAAATCAGCGCCGCTAGTGGCAGTCGCGACAAGCAGGTATGCCCATTGATCCATCCTCTTATTTTCAGCGTCCTCAGTATAATGCTCAACAGCATAATGGAATGTGGCAGAATTAGCCACCTTTCTCCAGCTGGTCACAGCAACCATTCCCCATATCACCATGGCCAAATCAAACAAATCAAACCAATTGGCCGAACTTTCCTTACTATCCACCATTTTGGCAAAATAATGCATATTCAACACAATGGTCACCCTCCACCTCGCAGAGTCAAAACTAGTAGTTGAACTAGCAAAGACCTATAAATCAGCCAACTGGAATAATCCCTCTCCCTCAACCCACACTGCCAGCACCTTATACATTGCAACAAAATCCCCAAACCAACTTAAGACCGTAGCTCCTAGCCCAACCCAACCCGAACCCCAATAATAGACCGATTCAATCTATGCAAATAATTGAAGGACCAGAACCAAAAACCAAGTTAAGGGAGTGCAATGACCTTCAATTAAGATCTGGGCATATAATAGAATCAGAGGGAGATAAAAATGTTCAAACTGAAAATTCGTTACCTATAGAACAAACACTACAAGAAGAGAATTTGCTTAGCCAGAAAACTCATGAACAAGCAACCACCTCTTCTCCACCATTCCTAGAACCATTGATCATACCTCGCCCAATAGAACATCCTAATTTTGATCTTCTGGGAGAACTAAAAAAATTGTGTATAAAAATTCCACTCCTCCAGGGTATTCAAGACATCCCGATTTATGCAAAAACTATCAAAGAATTATGTATGAAAAATCCAAAGAGGAAAGTAACAACAAATCCAACTGTCCATGTAGTCGGTACCTTATCTGACTTACTATCAGGAAGAGAAGCACCTATAAAATATGAGGACCCAGGAAATCCTATAGTCACGGTGTAGATCAATGGATGCTCCTTCCCCAATGCCTTAGTTGATTTAGGAGTTGCAATCAATATTCTTACAACCACCATTTTTCAAAAACTTGGCATTACATCATTAGACCCAACCACAACCTTATTGGAGTTGGTTGACCGATTGATAGTTAGACCTGAGGGCACATTACATGATGTAATGGTGTCTGTAGACTCTTGGGAATACCCTGCAGAATTTATGATCATTAATCCTAGAAACCGACTAGATGGGCACCCCTTAATTCTAGGTAGACCTTGGCTAGCAACTACTGATGCTTACATTGGCTATCAACAAGGTAGCGTGACTATAGAAAGAGGAAGCAATGTAAAGAATTTAGCCTTATATCCTCCAACCTAGCCAAGTTTAACAATAATCAAAACAAAAAAAACAACCTGTATCATACCTAACTGAAAACATTAGATCACAACTAACCATAGAAGATGCTCTCGAATTTAAAGACCAAATAGAGGACGACATCATTAACCAACCTAAAACCAGATCCCATCTAAAATGTCACATGATCGAAGCAACATTCGATAATGAAGTAGAAGAATATCCCAAAAAGATACTCATGATCAATCAATACCAACCACCTCTGTTTATAACAACAAAACCATAGAAATTGAGCCAGCAAAAACTTTGAACATTAACAAAAACCTGACTGCTGAACAAGAAGAAAAGCTAGTTCAAATCTTGAGAAAATATAAAGAAGCCTTTGCATGGGATTACCCGGACATGAAAGGAATTGATCCCAAGTTGTGTATGCACCACATCTATATAGAAAAGGATGGTAAACCCATTCGCCAACCCCAACAGAGATTAAATCCTCATCTTAAGGATATTGTGAAAGCTAAATTGCAAAAACTTTTAGATGTAAAATTTATCTACCCAGTATCTGACAGCAAGTGGGTCTCTCCATTAGTAGTGGTGCCGAAAAAGAATGGAAAGTGGCAGATATGTGTTGACTATAGAGAACTGAATAAAGCAACCCAGAATGACCACTTCCCCCTTCCATTCAGTGTTCAGGTCTTGGACACTTCAGCAGGAAACAAATTATCTTCTTTCCTAGATGGCTTCAGTGGATACAATTAGATCCAGATTGCCCCTAAAGATCAAGATAAAACTACCTTTACCTATCCTTGGGGAACATTTTCTTACAGGGTCTTACCCTTTGGGTTATGCAATGCACCTGCCACATTTTAGAGGGTTGTACTCAGCATTTTTCCAAATTTAATAAATGAAGGGCTCGAAGTATATATGGATGACTTCACACCTTATGGGGATGACTTTGATCCAGCATTACAAACATTAGAAAAAGTGCCGCAAAGATACATTGCCACCAGGCTCTATTTGAGCCATGAAAAGTGTCATATGATGATGACCAAGGGACTCATCTTAGGTCATTATATCTCAGCAGCTAGAATACAGGTAGATCCGGCTAAAATTCAGATAATTTTGTTAATACCTACCCCTACTACACAAACAGAGGTATGCAATTTTTTGGGATTTTCTGGTTATTATAGAAGATTTATAAAGCACTTTTCTCAAATTGTTGCACCTTTATATGCACTAACAGGAAATATTTATTTCATTTGGACAGATAAGTGTGACCGTGCTTTTGAGGATCTAAAAAAGCTTGTATCAACAACCCCAATGCTAAGGGGCCCAAACTGGGATTTTCCATTCTAGATTTCATCTGATGCTTCAGACACAGTAATCAGAGCAGTTCTTGGACAGGAAGAAGATAAAAAGCCATATGCAATATCTTATATCAACAAAAATCTATCTCCTGTTGAATTAAACTATGCTGTGACTGAAAAAGAATTTTTAGCTATAATATATGCTGTAAATAAATTTAGACATTATATAATTGGATATCATGTAGTTTTATATACATATCACTCTGCCATTAAGTATTTAGCAAATAAACCTATTACAAATGGAAAAGTGACAAGATGGTTGATTCTCTTGCAGGAATTTGACATCACAATTAAGGATTGACCTGGGAAAGAAAACCTTGCAGCTGATTTTCTCTCATGAATGCCAAAGCCAACAGACACAACAGTAGTTGAGGATCAATTTCCTGATGAACATTTATTTGTTGTTGTTACTATCAGAACACCATGGTACGCCAATGTTGCAAATTACTTGGCAGTAGGCAAATTACCCAAGCACCTAACACCTAATGAAAGAAAACAAATAGTGCAGCGTAGTACCCGATTCTCTTGGATCAGGGGCTGTTTATTCCATACGGGGGTAGATATGTACATCGGAAGATGCATTCGAGAAGATGAAGTGTTTGACATTCTAAAAGCATGCCAAGATGGGCCGTGTGGCGGACATTTTGTAGACCGCAGAACTGGTCACAAAGTCTTACAAACAGGCTATTACTGGCCCACTATCTTTAAAGATGCTAAAAAGTTTGTTCAAGCCTGTGATAGTTGCTAGAGGGTGGGATGCCCTGGACAATCTGATGAGATGCCTCTGAACCCGCAATTAGTAATTGAGCCTTTTGAGTTGTGGGTGCTATATTTTGTTGGTCCTATTAACCCATCATCTAATCAAAAAACATACATATTGGTTGCAATGGAGTATGTTACTAAATGGCTTGAAGCAGAGGCACTGCCAAGAGCTATATAGGATTCAGTAATACATTTTCTTTTCCAATTATTTGTGCGATATGGCCTGTCGAGAGACATAATTACAGATGGAGGACCACAATTCGTAGGTAACAAGATTGCTGCAACATTGAGAAATTACCATATTCTGCACAAAATTACAACTCCATACCACCCATAGGCAAATGGCCAAGTAGAAAGTACTAATAAGGTAATTGAGGCAATACTTACAAAAATAGTTGCATCACACAGATGTGACTGGGCTTCAAGATTTCCAGAAGCCTTGTGGGCATACCGCACAACATGGAGAAACACCACAGGATATTCACCATATCAATTAGTATTTGGTAAGGAACCCATCTTCCTAATCGAATTCGAGATTCAAACATTAAGAATAGTGCAGGAGGTGGGTTTGAATTTAAATGAAGCTCAGACCAATAGATTACAACAAATCAATGAATTAGATGAAATCAGGCTCTCATCTCTTCAACACACTACATTAATTCAACAGCAGAGGGCAAAATGGCACGATGCCCTTATTAAAAAGAAGATCTTCCACAAAGGAGACTGGGCACTCCTATACGATTCAAGGTTCCAGGATTTCCCTGGAAAACTCCAGACCAGATGGCTAGGACCTTATGAGATACAAAAAGTGCATGATAATGGCACCATTACATTGACAACCATTGATGAATCTCGATATTCTTTCAAAGTGAATGGCCATCGAGTGCGACTTTATCATAAACCTCTTACCAGGGAGTCCTTTTACCAACAGTTATGGGAAGATTCCACCATGCAAATTCTCACTGAGGAGGTTAACCCATCCTCAGCATCAATCCAGTAAACAACTCATTTGTTTTTGAATTTTGTATATAAACCTTTCTTTTTAAAATTTTATTGTATAAAATGTTTTTTGTACAGATTTTAGTGTTGTTCCATTTAAGGAACAATTGTTGTTCCTCTTAAGGAACAATTGTTGTTCCTCTTAAGGAACAATAGTCGTTCCATTTAAGGAACATCACTTTTCTCTTTATTTAATTTTTGTTTTGTTCCTCTTAAGGAACAGTTGTTGTTCCTCTTAAGGAACAACAACCGTTCCATTTAAGGAACAACAATTTTTGCGTGTTTATATTTTTTCTGTTCCTCTTAAGGAATAACTATTGTTCCTCCTAAGGAACAACAGCCATTCCATTTAAGGAACATCAGTTTTGCGCATGTTTATATTTTTGTTGTTCCTCTTAAGGAACAGCTGTTGTTCCTCTTAAGGGACAACAATCGTTCCATTTAAGGAACAATAGTGTTACGTGTTTGCATTTTTGTTGTTCCTCTTAAGGAACAGTTGCGGTGCCTCTTAAGGAACAGTAGTCGTTCCATTTAAGGAACAACAATTCCGCGTATGGTCTATTTTTGTTGTTCCATTTAAGGAATAGTTGTTTTTCCTCTTAAGGAACAACAGCCGCTCCATTTAAGGAACAACAGTGTTGTGTGCTTGCATTTTTGTTGTTTCTCTTAAAGAACAGTTATTGTCCCTCTTAAGGAACAACAACCGTTCCATTTAAGGAACAACAGTTCCGCATATGGTCTATTTTTGTTGTTCCATTTAAGGAACAACAATCTCGCCTGTTTGTGTTTTTGTTATTCCTCTTAAGGAACAACTGTTGTTCCTCTTAAGAAACCGCAGCCATTCCTCTTAAGGAACATCAGTTTTGTGTGTTTATATTTTTGTTGTTCCTCTTAAGGAACAACAGTTGTCCCACTTAAGGAACAAAAATTTTGCGTTTTTGAATGTTCGTTGTTCCTCTTAAGGAACAGCAGCCATTCCATTTAAGGAACAACAGTCTCGTTTACATTTGTTTTGCGTTGTTCCGTTTAAGGAACATTTGATGTTCCCTTTCAAAGGAACAATAGCCGTTCTATCTAAGGAACAATAGTTTGGTATGCACATGCTTTACACTATTCCATTTAAGGAACAATTGTTGTTCCAATTAAGGAACAGTTAACGTTCCTTCTAAGGAACAACAGTTTCGTCATTTTTTGCTTGTTGTTGTTCCTTTTAAGGAACAACAGTTTCGCTTCAGTTTGTTTTTATGCTGTTCCACCAAAGGATCGGCACTTTCACTTGTGTCCGTTTTACATGTTGTTCCTCTTAAGGGACAGCTGCTATTCCTCTTAAGGAACAACAGTTTCATGTGTAATTTTTATCTTTCTGTCGTTCCTCTTAAGGAACAGCAATTTTGCATGCACTTGTCCACCTTTTCTTTTTAGTGCATTTTTTTGTGAATAATGTTTCACTCTTCATGGTCCTTTGAAGGCAAGAATACAAACATTTACGCAAGGATACAAAATTTAAAGGTTATTGGAATAAGAAAATCAAAGAGAAATTATCATCTTTAATGAGATTGCTTTGTATTGATTAGAAAAAGGGAAGGACACAACTATCTATATTAATTTTCTGTCCTTATCTTCATTAGAACTCAAATTGATTGATTACTTGTATCATGTTGGTTCTTCCCTAATTCTCATAATTCTCTTTTATTATTATTAGTAAACAAGAATAAGGGCATATTTTCTTCTATTGATATGTTCAAACTTCTTCCACCATCCCTACTCTTAAGGAGTGTTGAGCCATCCTCTATATATAAATAAGAAGTGCTATATAAAAGAAAAGAAAAAAAGAAGGAAATAAAAAATATATATATGTTTACTAACAATTCTAGGATTTGTCAGATGGAGGATAGGGGGTCTCATCTTGAGCCAACCTACCATGATCTTAAGGAAGCAGTGAAGTGGCATTCCCACTATGGCACCACACCATGGATATGATCCAATGGATGCATCAAAAAAATAAAATTCCTTGGAACAGGAGGTCTCATCATGAGCCGACCTGTCCACCTTTCACTCCTTCCCAGTGAATGGCATTGTGATCCATCTAGTTACCAAGCCAGCACAATGGCCTCCATCCTGACATCACAAGGCACTTTCCTAGGCATACATAAAGGATTATGGTTCCAAAGGGTGAAAAAGAAACTTTGTCAAGGTTATAAACACCCGTGGGCAACAGAGCTCTACTGATGGTATTGGAGTCATATGTTTCAAACATCAATAGTGATTATAAACCCTTTTCTTATTTCTTTATCTTTATTTCAAAAGAGATTATGTTCCCAATTCCTTTTGAACCTTTATGCATGAAATATCATTTAAAAAGTCAATTATAACGGTCTAAGTGGAATAATGACCGCATAGCATCTTACCTACGTTAGCTGTCCTTTTCCCTTTTTCACATCACTCCATAGCATCTCCATATTTATTCATAATTTTCACTCTAATGCATTGATTTTAGCAACTCGATATTTTTGTGATCTTGTCATAAATATGTACAACTTACCATTTTTACCACTGTACGATTGCAAATCACTTTTGCATATGTGTCAGTCTTTTATTTGGTTGTACTGGGCTGCATGATATCCCATAATAGCAAACTTTAACGGTAAAGGTATTATCCGATATTTACAGTTTGTTGTTCCTTTGTGGGCCCTGTGCATTGCTGTGTAAAAATAACAGTGTGTAGAATTCAGAAAAAATGGGAGGATGATCAGTACGCAGCGAGCCACAGACACCAGTAGTTTCTGACGCCGCATGAGAAATTCTAGTAAGGGCTGGATGGGTCGCATATTTTACATGATTACAGCAACCCAATGAAATCGTGGCTATCGAATTTTTACAGAATTTGTAGGATGATCATTCTATAGTAAGAGGAAGACAAATAAAAGTGACAGACACAGTAATAGCTGAGGTATCTGGACTACCAGCAGTCGGACCCATATGGACACATAAAAAATTGAGGCTTCAAGACGCCATGGCCGTCTTTCGGGACGAAGGACAAAACCTGATTATCAAAGGTAAAGGAGTCTAGCCTTCATCTCTAGGAGAACCATGGATAGAGCTGGCTAGAGTAGCTAAGAGCTACATTATATGCGATGGAAGATAGGATGTGGTAAGACCACACCACCCTAAGTTACTAGTAGTTTTAAAACATAAATGTTCTGTAAACTTGCCTGCATATTTGAATTTTTTGTTGCATGATGTTGCTCAAAGCATAAAGAAATCTCAGCATATAGATACGGTTGTAAGTCATCATTGTCTAATTCGGTTGATAGTAAGTTACAATCTTGTCCAACAACAAACCATTTGGGAAGAATTAGTGTTTACTATAGACAGGGGGTTAGCCTTACCTGTCCCAAAAAGAAAAAGGACCACTAGCACAACAAATAGACCACAAAAATGTAGACACTCTTCCAGATTGAGAACAAGCATGGGAACAACTGAAAACCTCCAGCGTAGCAGCATCCAACCCTTAGAATTATCTAGCCCTAAAAATGAGCAACCCTTACAACTGGAAGGAAGAGACAACCAAGAATCAGAACTTGAGGAGGAAACAAAGCATACTAGTGAAGAAGAGAGGGATGAAGAAGAAATTCCCCTAACTCCCAGCACAAGTCCACCGCAAGACCCATCATATGAGGAGGAATTGACCCAAATTTTGGCCAATATGAGTGAATATATTCAGCCCAAAAGTCCGCTCAACCTCAATATTGAAGCAGAACAATCAGAATGAAACTCTTCCCATAATAGGAGTATATCAGAATAAATAGTTGGTGAAGTAGAAACAGGGGCAAAAACCACTCAGGAAAAGGCAGACCAAACTAGGGTTACCTCTCCAGAAGAACCTAGCCAGGTCGATGTAAACACAAAATATGTGGCCCAAACAGAGGAAATGGAAACTAGTCAGGGCAAAGACACAGCCCTTGGAGAATAAAACCCAACTGAGCAACCAAGCTCAGTAAGAGAAAAAGCAATTAATGAAATAGTTGTTCCTCCCAAGAAGAAGAAAAGGGAAATTAAGAGGTTGTGAAAGGAACAGCAGAAGCTGCAGAGCTTAGTGAAAAGACTTAGACAAAAGATAATAATATTAAAAAGGAGAAAAATTGCAAGTAGAACCCCAAAAATGGTGAATGCAGCCATTCAAACTGAATTCCATGATACAAGGGCTACGGAGACTCAAACCGAGCCCATACTCATTCAAAACGATAAGGAACAACATGCAACCGTTATATAAGTGGCTGCCCAAATAGAGATTGCACATTTCTGCAATATAGTTGTTCAAACGAAGGCAATACCCTCCAACAGTGCGGACACCCAAACAGATATCCAAGCTAAATATGTTTTGATAAGCAACGATCTTGGTATAACAAATCTTCAAGAGAAGTTGGCACAGGCTCAACTGACTATAGAAAGGCTTGAGGAAGAAACTATACCCCAACAAAGGTACCAGGAATTACAGAGGCAATTGCGGAATATCAAACATGTCAGAAAATGAGGCCTTCAAGAAATGTCGAAGGGCAGAAGAAAGAACTGAAAAGATAAAGAGCAGATTGGAAACAGTCATGTGTCAGATAGATACTCTCTGTTCCCTTTACACAGATGTTTTAGCATGCAGGTCCCCTGCGAAGAACTATGCTTTATTTTTGTTAGAAAGGTATTTACAGTTAAAAATTAAGGCTGTTAGGGTAGGGAAACCCATAGAATTAAAGACTGTTGAGGATTTCATAAATTGCTGTAAACACCATGGAGTGAAAGTTCAAATGTTACTCTGTGAGTTTTATTTGCATAATTTTGTATTGGAAGAAGAAATGGAGAAGAATCCCAGCCCTTTTGTGGGCGATGTACAATTTCAAGCATTCATTTCATTTGTTGTTAACAAGTTGAAGTGGTTCAAACCCCATAACACTTTCTAGAGGCAAGAAAATGGGTTGGACCTTTGGGTCAGGGGTGAACCGAAAAACCCATTCCAACTTCTGACCAAACATAAGAGTCTAATTCAAAAGGAAGGAGTAATCCAGACCTTGTGACCCATCCACAAAAGAATTTTCCAACAAGGGGTAGAGTATTTCCTCTCTATCAAAGACAATTCCTTGGCAGTAGCTAAATTCAGATGGAAAACTTCCAATCATAATGTATAGGACAAAGAACCATTTGACTATAAAAACTTTAAATTAGTTGCAGATCGCTTGGTTACTTATAGCAACCTCATCTTGAGGGAAGGGCCATATTGGCTAGGCTGTCGATTTCGTAGTCCTATTGTCTGGTATCCCGCAGAAGACTATAAATCTATATATGAATTACCTGAAGGACAGATAGGACACTTTTTTGAAACCTTGGCTAAAAATCATGGTTTTAGACCACCTCATGACATCCCTTCTCCAACCTATTCTTTGACTGCTTTGCACACAAACTACATGGTTTTCATGAGGGCATGAAAAAGGGTAAGCAAGGGAGTGTATTGAGCTATGAAAACTGTATGAATGTGCCATTTATTTCATCATCCTTTCCTTTAATTATATCCCCTTTATGTTCAAAAGATATTCATATATCAAAGGATTATAGTAAAAACTAGGGAACTATTTATTATTACAATTTAGCTAATTATTGTCTTTTCTCATGTAGGAAAGACATGAAATGGGAAAACAACCATTCCCTACCCGAGAGAAGGAAAAAGACTAAGTGGAGTAACTGTTGTTCCTTCACCAGGAAGCAACGTACAGGCAGAAAGCCAAGGATGGAGCGCACAGTTATGGATAAGGACAGAGAAGATCACAGCATCAGCACAAGAGACAAAGAGCTAACTAAAAATGGAAGATTGAGCAGATCTCTCAGGATCTCTTGATCCTGAGGGATCGTTGTTGCTATTCTATTCGTTGTTACTATTTTATCTGCCTGGCCATTATAAAAGGGACAATGATTGTAAAGAATAGGGGGAAGATCATTCAGAAATTACTTTTGTATTTTTACTTTGATCATCGACTCTCGTTGTTGAGATAGAATATGAACTGGCTGTAACCATTTTTCATATGATTAATATATAATACAGTTGTTGTTCCTTCTTTCATACTAAAGTAATCCGACGGTTTTCACTAGTGGCTAAGGGCCCGACCCTGGTGGATTCACTTGCTATTCTTGTATCATCCCTTTACGATTTCTGTCGTGTGATGGTTTGGTTTCATTTCTATCTATTGTAGTCACATCGCTTTATTGTTTCGTATTTCCAGACTTAATGAATTGATCTGTTTTATATGTTGTAATTGAATTGCATTGCTATTCATTTCCCTCATAACATGATCACTACTTTTTGCAAGTATATTGTTGCGATGTTCATTTTACTTACAAAGCTTCGTTGTTCATTTCAATAACTTAGCTTTGTTGTTCATTGCAATTACATAAGTATTGTTGTCCATTTCTATTATATAATGTTGTTGTTCATTTACTTTCGGCAATCATTTAGGTTTGCCTTTTAACATTCTTACAGTTAGCATAATTATCTCATTTCGATCAGTTTCAGTAGCATTATTGATTTAATTTATTGCCATTTCCCATTGGTTATTTAGTGTGGTGTGTGTGAGATCAACAACTGTAAAGAACATTGGCTATTATTGTCAAAGCTCTCAGATTGAGGATCTTATTTATGCTTGATTTAGTTTACGTCAGTTAAACAAGGAATGAGTTATTTCTACTGTCCTTGACTGATAATTGTTGTTACTTTGTCGAATAAATGATTTAGTTTCAGAGCATTGAGTTTCCTTTGGTTGCAAGTGAGTTTTATTTAAAGCATACGTTTACTCTTGTATTTGAAAGCATTATACTGCAATTTAGAAACATTACTCTTGAGTAAATAGCCGCCACAAACTGTGTACACTCTTGAAATAGGAAATCTTGCTCGGATTGATAACTAATGTGAAGATAATTAGGAATTAAAAGGACACCTTTTATACCTCAACAACCACTAAGTTCTTGTTTTGTCTATGAAAGCACTTAGTTCCTACTGAACAATTAATTACACCAATGAGTGCTTGTTTGGTATATGAAACCACTTAGTTCTTTTAGTTTGGCTATTGCACCACTAAGTGTTTGCTTTATTTTTGAAACCACTTAGCTCCTACCAAACAATTACTTCACGACACTGTGGGCTTGGTTTGTCTGTGAAACTACTTTGTGCTTGCAATTTGGCTATTACACCAATAAGTGCTTCCTTTGTCCGTGAAACCACTTAGTGCCTACTGAATGCTTAAATACACCATTGAATGCTTTCTTTCTCTATGAAACCACTTAGCTCTTGTGGTTTGGCTATTACACCAATAAGTGCTTGATTTATCTATTAAACCACTTAGTTCCTACCAAACAATTAAATACACTCACTGGGATGTGAGCACGAGGAGACCTGCTTGGTAAAGAAACTCATTGGGATGTGAGCATGAGGAGGATTGTTTGGTAAAGGTTGTGAACTTGACTTAATACCTATGGAGCCAAAGGAATAAAAGAGTAACTATAGAGATACATATTAGTTTAGAGAAATTTTCTATTAGCAATTTTTATTTAAATTTCTTTTTATTAACCTCTTAAGGATCATATGCTTATGATATAGGTGATCTATTGAACTATCCAACATAGATATATGATGTTGATCAAAAGTAATATCAGAGTGGTATGGATGAGTTAATATCAAAGTGGTGCAGTAGAATTGTAGTTGGAGCTGAAGACCTTAGGGATTGGGCCATTGTGGTGACACGGGAACACTGGGATATGCATTGATCACCATGAGATATGTTGTGACAATGAATTGTGTTATTATATCAAGCAAGAGGGATGCATTGGCTATGAGACTACATCAAGATCTCCTTGAGGGACCGGGGAGGAAAAGAAGGGGATACCTAAACTTAGAAGATGTGTTACTGCAAGGAAGAGGAAACATGAGTAAAATAATATTCAAGGAGTCATTTACATACTCATTGGGATCATAAATGCATTGGGTGTGGCCCAAGAAGCAATTAATTGAATTTGTTCCCTGTAAAAGTATTGAAGATAACAAACAACATGGATAGACATGAAAATTCAGGACAAGGAAATGTCACTAATGTGAGAGCTATGGATATAAAGCTCATTTATTTCTTCCACTCTCTGTTATATAACACCGAGGATGGTATTCCTTTAAGGGGCTGGAGTTTGTAACATCCCCCTATTCTACCCCTGCGCTTTTTAATAATAATTATGACCACCACACCAGTGTGGAGAGAGCCACAACGAGCTGAAACATTGATTCAATAACTGATAAATATTAATTAAAGTTAATTATTTAACACAACTGAAGAAGGGTCAACCTTATAGATCCTTTGTCTGAGGGAAGCTAGCTTTCTCACATTTTTTTGAAGCCACTCACTTTCCCACCTAGTTTGAAAATCCATGACCCATACCTAGCAAAATTGATGTTGCAGTTGCTTTCAAAAAAAATTATTCATTGTCATACAGGTTTAACATGATATGATTAGGGTTGAACTGAGTTGGAAGAGCCACTAACAACCATTACACAATTCGACTAGCATAGTGGATGGGTAGGCGGTGCCCATTCCCATTTTTCCTCTCGCAAATTGAATAGACAATTATGGAGGGAGATAACATTCAAGAGAAGCAAAGGAAATAATCTCTATAAGGTGTGAAGGGAAGATCTCAAAGAAACATGTAGAGAAGAATAAGGCGGTGCTCTTTCTCTCTCTCTCTCTCATAAAGGTGTGGACAAGTATTGAGAATAATATATATGCACCCTCATAGTGGAGGAAAAGAGAGCTCTCGCACCATCTCTCGCTCATGTTGGTTCAATATGATTTTATATTTGTTTGGGTGACCTTATTCTTCGGGGGAGAAAATAGTGCATTGAAGGTAGATTGTTGGGCATTGTGAAGTAGTACAACTTAACATGGAAACACTAGATATGACTTTGAGTCTGTACTTTGTGACCCTGGGTCATGACCTTGTGGCTATTTTTAAACCATTGAGACCTTCTCTAAGCCTATGAGGCTTGTGTGAAGCTCAGTGAATGAATGGGCCACTAAGTGCTTAATGTTGAGTTGATGAGTGGACTCCAACTCTTGAGTACTTCACCACTCTATTAGTGTAAAATTATTCCCTGTGCAATCATCCCCTTAGAATTTGGATCCAACTCGAATGTGGTTAGCCATAAGAGAGATTACAGTGTAGTTGGCCTATTGTTGGGTGGAGAGTGGAAGTATCTTCTTCAATTGCTAGTTAAATCCACTCAGATATGTATATTGATTTATGCATATCTAATTAAGGAAATTCATTGTGTTGATATATTGATGGGATGATGCAAATCCTTGTTTCATCTGTGAAAGAATGCTTGAATCATTATATAATCATGGTTGACCAGTCATCTTGTTTATTCATTGTGTTACTGAATGCTTGGGTCATTTGGTTACTACCTTGTGAGTGAATTGCAGGTTGCTTGATATGTTTATGATTGGTGGTCTGAAAATCACCTGGGATTAACTTGTTGTTTTTTTATAAGCTCTTTATTATATGATATGTTTAAGAATTTTGGCAGCTCACTGTCATAACCTTGACTGCAAGTCACTTTACAGGTTGTGAGATCAATTTATATATCTATGGTTAAATGGAATGTTTTTTATTTTTAACAACCTTTAATGCTTGAACTATGGAGTTTGTTGCCATACTCATAATTACTTGCATACTATGAACTGAATGGACACCTAGGTTGTGTTGATAACTACTAAGATCATAAATAATATGGGATATTATAAGTTTATGTATACTCATGTTTATTTGGATGAAAATTATAGTTTTTTAATGTTTAGTTATAATATTATATTGTTTAGTGGTTAGACCATAATCCCCCTAGAGAAGACATGCAATTTTGCATCTTTCATAATTGGTCAATTGAATGTCTGCTAACTTGTATACTAGCCTAAAAAGGTTCAACAAAGTTGGGTTGCCTACAAGGCCTTCTCATACAACTTGCAATTGTGTGGGATTGGATTTTGAGAGTATATCCTCTCTCTTAAAATTTTTAGTAACTCATAACCATGTTCGTCATTGATTATGGCAAGGCACTGTGAGGACCAAGGCTCCATGCCCTTGGACCATACATTGTAAAATATTGGCATTTGGGAGTCACCCCTTTTCTATATACACTTATTGAAATATGGGGTTTTAAGACCTTGGGTTCTCATGCCATGAATGCAAAAAATACTAAGATTTTGTCACAGTCACTCTCTTGTCTTGTAAAACCCCAAAAAGGTTGGTGACTAGGGAAATCGTTGCTTTGTCCACAAAACTCAAAATTGGTGTTTTTCTTTTTCCAATCACTAAACTAGTGGAGTGATAAGGTTAATGCATATTAGTTTATGTAAGAGTCTGGTTCCACAGAACGGTGATCGGACCTCGATCCAACTGCACTAGGCACATTTCACATTAGTGAGGGAAATTGGAGGTCAATAATTGGGCCCCAATCTCACGTACATCAATCGAACAAATAAACGAGGTTTTATAGAGACTAGATAACTGGCTCGGGACAGAACCTAGTGCACTAAACCCTCACCACTAGGCTATCGAGACACCGACCTCCCAAAGGTGTTTATGTGGAAGTGAATGGATAGGCTCAGTTCGCTAATGCAACTTTATCCAACAGAACCTCACCATCGGACCATCGAGCCCCAAAAACGTTTAAGAAAAGTAAACAAGTGACAGATCCAATCTGATGTGACATGGGTTTCGTGGACCCACTAAGCTTGCGGGCCTTCATGTTACCAAGCTAACAAGGAGTTAAGGAGAGAGAGGAGCCAAGAGACCCTAGGCTAGTATGTTGTACATGTATGCGCTCCACTTCGAGCAACAAGTATCGACCTTCGACAATTTCTCATGTTAACATATCAAAGCATAGAGCAACCTAACCTAAAATAGCATGGGTTCTTTGTGAACCCCACAAGGATGGAATGGTAGTGCCATGTGGGCCAAGTGGATAACATGTGGGTGCGATGTGGTTCCCTAGTGATGGCATGACCTTTTTAATGGGTAAAACTTCTAGTAGGTATAACTTTCTCTCCTAAACTCAGATTGAGATAAAATTTATATCATCAAAAAGCTCTTGATGAGCTAAACAAGATGATGGAATTTTCTATGAGTTTTGAAAACATACGACAAAGATTTTTTTTTGTAACCCCATCTTCATAACAAACCATGGAGTTCAAGTCAATTCAATAAGTAACACCTCCCGCAGCCCAAGACAAAACAAGGTGGTGGGAGGGAGTGTTAAAACCTCACCCTTGGCCTTTAGGAATTAGATCCATTTTATCCTATAATAGTCATCTATAAATGTTGCAAAGTAACAAAACCATATGATTGATTCCACTAACATAGGACCACATATATATGATTCCACCAAGTCCAATATCCCCTTAGACCTAGTCTCACTATGAGGAAATGTTTCCTTGGCATGCTTGCCAAGTGCACATGCTTTGCACACTCCTTCTTGCTCCACCTTGATCTCCAAAAAACCTATATCCATTCTCTATAACATAGTAAGAGCCCTATAGTTAGGTGTCCCAGCATCCTATGACAAATATCACACTAGTTGTCACTCTCATGTAGGAGAACCTTCACGGAATTTTCTCTGAACAATATAAGTTGTCCTCCCTACTACTAATTATTCATCTCTTCTTGGGATCAACTCCTTTTGTCCCAAAAACTACTTTAGTTCATATGAAGCTGACCTCTAGTCCTCTATCCTCCATGGCTTAAACTAATAGGAGATTATTTTCCAACCTTAGTAAAGACATCACTTGATTCACCTCCATGATACCCCCTGAGTCCATTTGAAACTCAATGGTGCCAATTCCCTCTATTGCATATTTTTTGTTGTCTCCAAGCTCCAAATGTAGGTATCTAGTCTCTTTGGCCATGTTGGTGAAAATATCTCGAGATCCCATCACGTGACGAGATGCTCCATTATCCACAAAACACACCCTTCTTGTAATAGTGCTAGAAAGGCATGACAACAAGTCAAAGTTCTTATTGAAGTTGCCAATCAACTCATCCATGTGTTGCAGTTTTCGCAGATGTCTTTCCCTTTTCCTTCTTCTTATTTGGACATTTTCCGACAAAGTGACCAAAATTACGACATGCAAAGCATTTTACATTGTGTATGTCCTTCTCCTTTTTACCTTGTGAAGATCCTCCTCCACCTTGATTTTGCTTGGCCTTCCCCTTTCCCTTTTTCACTTGTGCTACAAGAGAAAGTTCTTAATCCCACAACCACTATTTCATTGTCCACCAATTAATGAATTCTCCCAAATATCCTTCTGGATGAAGTCATCCCAAAACCAACCCTTATTAAGAGGTTGTTGCCTAGCAAGTATCCCCTCCACAAAGGTAGTCCAATGCTTAGTGCATCCTTTCAGAGCTACTTTCACAAGATATGAATCATTCACTACTTCACCAACAATTTATAGCTCATCACAATCTTGTTGGATCATATTAAGGTAAGATGTTATGATCTCTAATTTGTTCACCCTGATGTTGTTTAAGTTTTCTCGCAACACCATCTTCCTATTTTCATTCGTGCTTTAATAAATATTGGTTAGGGCTACCCACATCGATCTTGAAATGTCCTTCCCTGATATGTGAGGAATTATATGATCCTTCATACCATCCAAAATTATACCCATTACTTTCAAATCCTTAAGGTTATGCTCAAATACTTGGACATGATTATAAGAAACCCGGATATTTGTGTTTGCAAAATCCCACAAAACATTAATTTTCATAACAATAGTGATATGCCCCTTTGATGAACTAAAATTAGTAGCCACATCCAACCTATCCTCATATCTCAAACTACTGAGTGATGCCATTTTACAAATCAGCCTTGGCCACAAAACCCCAGCTGCAAAATTAAAATAGTTTTGTTGTTGTAAAAGTGATTTGATGTTATAAGCCCTATTGATCATGGATCTCTCTCGCAACATTTTCTAGAGCTCCGATACCATGTAAAATTTGCAATACTAGCTGATATTTTTTTCTCTCAACAATTATTTATTCCCATAAATTTGTTTTATTACCCAAGTATTTTCTTAATTACTAAAAAATAAATTCGTTGGTATTTTTAAATTCCGAAATTAATATGCAAAAAAAATAAATACATAGATCAATCACATCACAACAAGAAATTCACACCCATAACAATTCTCCCTCATTCAAGAATCTCATGCAAATATGGGTTTCGACAAATAGATAAAATTCAAAGAAGATGCAATGACTATAACCTGTAAATTGGCCCCACTAGGAATAATTCAACCCAAGCAATTTTGACCCTTTGGAAATCATCTCTCGAAGAAATTCAGCCCACCTCTCACCAACAATTTGGCCCTAGATGAATTGGTCTCTCCAATTCACAACCTCCTTCATGCTTCAACTATTTGTCATCCCTCACTCTCCAAATCTTGGCCTCCTAGAAATTCTCATGAATCACTTTGCACTCTTCCTCTTTCTCCTTAGTTTATATGAGCCTCTCACTCTAGAGAATGTTGCTTTCTCCATCTTTTAGAAAATGTCTTTCTCAAAATGCGATAGTTTCCTCTTGTCTTGTGTCTTCAACTCTCCCTTAGGAATCTCTTTATATCTTCATTTCTCCAAATCTGTAATCCTAATCTCATAAGTGATAGTTGATATTAGATCACACCTCACTTGAGATCAATGGTCGAGATCATATCTAAGTCACATAAATAATTTTATTATTTATCCTTAGTACTTTAGCTTAATTGTCCAAAATAATTAGTTGACTTTAATTATTGTACTTTTCCTAAGTTAGACTTAGGAAAGAATTCATAAATTACTTACTCCACTAATCAATCACCTAAAGAAGTAATTAACCATATCCTACATGCTAAGGCACCAAGCTCATGTAGAATACCTATTGAGTCCCAAACTTACACCTTCCCTACATCCCTTTTTAGCCTTTTTCTCCAGTTACTTGAACCTCTAAGCTATTAAATCACTGCATAATAGTTTAAAATGAGTATATAAATGGTTTCCTAACTATGTTTTGTGACTGCTATTTGGTTTAGATTTTTGTTCAACCAGCTGCAGAATCTGCCACTTTCCGCAGCCAGAATAAGTTTCCGCAGCCTTTTTGTTAAACTGTATGCTACAGGTGTCTATTGAAGAACTTAGCCACATGGGCAAGCCATAAAGGACATGTACATGGAGCGTGTCCCCTTGGTTCAGCCAAATCATCCATAGAAGCCTGCGGTCAAGGCCGGTCAAACGATGGTCAACACAAGGAGTTAAGCGGTGGCACGGCTCTGTTTTCAGCACGAGGAGGTTTGTGTGGCAAGGTCCTGAGTTTTAGGAGGTGTATTAACACCTAGGGACTGCTCATCGACTGAATCTAACAAACCATCTCTTGGATTTACTATCCACGGCCACCATACTGCTATAACTCCGGATTTTGTCTTTTACATGCTTGGCTACCAGCGCAGGCCGTGTTAGTTTGTTATGCATTTTCTGCTATAAATAACGCATCTCCATATGCATATAGCTAGTTAGTTGCTGTGTAAAACTTGACTGTTGTAAGAGCCTTTGAGCCGAGACTTAGTCTCTATTTTATAACTGTTTTGCAATATATGAGAAGACACTGATTTCTCGTTCAATTTCGTGATTGGTTCTGAATGACCGAGGGTGCAGAGGGCCCCTGTACACCGAGGTCTTGTAGCTGATGTATAGTTTTATGTTTTTCTACATTTTACGCTTTTGATACCATAGATACTTGCTGTATATATTAACTTGCTCATGGTTTATGTCATTTGTTGTTCATAAGTCTCTTTTATGCTTTTATTTGATTGACAACTGATCAATGCTTGCATTTCAGGTTCTAATAGGAAGCCCAGGCAGTACATATAAGTTTTGATGAATAATGACATGATGGGATCATCTTGTCCTACTGCTGATTTGTTTTATTGATTTTAATTCCATCATTGCTTATTTCTTAGTTTTGCTTTGATTCATTTACTTTGCTGCAAGTTAGTGATTAGACTATTCATATCATTCTTCAGTTACCAAATGATGAGGGATTTTAGAGTGAATGTGTAGCTTAATCTTAGTTTTATTTCATGCAACTTAGATATCAGATCATTCAATTTGTGTATGACTACTTCCTATAGCCAGAGCGAGTCAAATGGTGAGGGGTCAAAAATGAGTTGATGTGATATGATTAGTTTACTTTGCTTTCAATCTTTAAATTGCTTTGAGTTCAGTCTTTTCTCTTCTTTATAACATCAGCAAGGATACTGGGTTCCATAGTCATAGTTCACTGTTTTGTTAATTAGAATCTAGGCACATCTTGATTTCATCACTGTAAAGTTTGAACACCTTTGGATCACTTTGAAGTTTGGAAATTATTCATTGAATACAATTGTCCATACTTGATTACTAGAATCACCATCTCACACACCATTTCACATTAGGAAATCAACAAGAATATAAATCCAAAAACAAACCAAAAACTAAAAACGACAAAGAAATAAGAAATTATCTTGCATAGATAGTGCACTTCACTTCAACAGTTTACGACTCCCGGATTGACAATTCATATAACAATTTAGAACACACTAAATTGACCAAAAATTTTGACGTCGTTGCCAGGGAAGTGAAACTAGGTAGCCAAATTCTTAAAAAATATAAATATATATAAACAAGAAAATTTCAAGGAAGGTAAAAATTGATGATTTCTCAAAGTATGCTCTCCTCTTGCACCTAGTGTGACCTGGAGGATCAGAAAAGAGAGTTATTGATTTACTAATTTCTTGAGTATGCTCTCTTCTTGCACCTTGAGTGATCTGGAAGATCAGAAAGAGAATTATTAACTTGACTTGAAGAAATAAAAATGATATGCATAGAGCAAGAGATTCTAGGGGAAGTGTTACACAGTAAAATGTCACTGTCACCTTGTCAGTCTCCCTACTGTGTCATTAAATCACATCCACCATGCTCATGCTCTCTGAAATGGCCAAAAACCCTCTTTGCCTAAGTTTATTGGATCATCGCGACTGTTATTAAAATAACCGCGCTGACTAGCAGATGACAGTATAACTGGTGCGCTGCCAGCGCGGAAGCACACGGGTTTTCCACGCTGGTCGAATTTCATAAACAGCGCACCCTCTGCTTGTATCAGTTCGCGCTGACCATACCGCTTCTGTGATTGAGATGCGATGCCAGCGCGCCAGCCCAGTCTTGCACCTGCGTTGATCCTGTTTGGGCGAGTTTGTTCTAACAGCCAGCCTTCCAGATGACTCCAGACTTGGCTGTTAGCTTTGTAAAGGTCGCCATCCTTTCTAAGGCATATCTTTTCACTTGGTCATCCACGTTTCTTGGGGGAAAGCTCATCCTTTAACTATTCATGGAGACTCCTTCTCCTATATAAGCCTCCACCATTGCCATGAGCAGCTAGTGTGGAACATATAGACTTTGACATAGAGGAATTCTTAGTGCATTAGTGCTGCTCTTTGTAGGCATTTGGTGTGGTGTGTGAGGATTACTATAGAGCTTAAGGAAGGTTACGAGTTTGTTGCCTTGTATGTGAGAGAGAGACCTCTTTGACTTGGGAGATGTACTTCAAAGGTGAATGCATATGAGACATGCTGGCTGGACCCTCTAGAGAAGGACTCAGCGTCAGAACCTTGGTTGTACCTTACTCTATTTTCTGATTAATAAAGATAGATGACTACTGTTATGGTTCCATTCTCATTTGTCTTATGAATGATTGATGTGAATTACATCCTTTTTTACTGATGTATAGTTGTTTTTAGTAGATTTTACGCTTGTGTTTGTTCTATCTTTGCTTGTGCAGGTGTCTGCCCACGAGGATAGTGGAGGACTGTGATCGGCTGGAGCGAAGGAGCAAGAGGATCATCTCTTCATCAAGCATAGCGCTGGAATCCAAGTAGGTGTTCTTCACCCACTTGTTAATTGCAACTAGGAACTTGCAGAGTAGCATTGATTGATTGTTGCTAGACCCCTTTTGGGCTAGTAGGGATCGCCTCTATCCGTAGAGGGGATTTACCTCTCTAACAGAATGAATAACCTGGTTGAACTAGAGCAGATTAGAGAGCAGTTGGTTGAGAAGTCAAAGGCTCATCAAAAGGAAATCGAAGAAACCTTTGACAGGAAGGCAAAGGTGGACAATTTCCAAGTTGGTTATTGGGTGCTTAAATGGGATGCATTTAAGGAAAAGAGTGGTAATCATGGCAAGTTTGACTCCTTATGGACAGGTCCTTTTGTCATCACTCAAGTTCAGCAAAACAATACATTCATTCGGCATAGTCTGGAAGGAGAAGATACTTTTGGTAGCCCAAGAAATGGGTGGTTCTTGAAACTTTATTTCATTTAAGGCTTTAAATCCTTGGTATTCTAAATATGTTTTTCTTTCAGTTTTTATTTCATGCTAAATAGACTCCATGCCCAATGGAACACTAGGAGGAATACAGTAAAGAAAACCAAGTATCACAGGCTTGAACATGGAAATGCACAATAGTCGTTAGATATGGCTAATCAACGACCCAAATCTAACGGCAAATTGCAATCGACAGTTGCAATCAGCGGGAACATACACCATGTTATATGGAAAGAACTCAAGCAGGAGCGACATGCGATTGCAATTTATTGCATCGCTATATCACATCCGCAATCATCATGGGGTGGGGCCTATGCATATGTATATGTGCAACCTGATAAAACCCAGATCCGATGGGTTTCAAAATAGAAAAGTATATATTTTCAGCTCCGCGCCAAAGCTATTTTCAGTGCATTTTTAATGTATTTCGTTATATAACGAAAATACAAATGGGGCCTTGGGCAGTGCCGATGTGATAAAGCCTGAACCTAAAAGGGTTCGGAAATGAAATATATAAGGTTTGAAGTCTAGGGGAAGCCATTTCTCATGTAGTTTCAGAATACAAAGAAAACACACAGGGAATAGGCCGAGTGTGACTTGTGATAGAAGCAAGGCCGAACCCGATGGGTTTCGGAAGAAAAATATATATGATTTCAGGTCCGCTAAAGCCCAATTTAAATGTTTTTGTGTATTTTCATTGTTTCAACGAAATACAAAGGAAGCCTTGGGGCCTTGCGATAGCGATGAATCCCAGACCCGATGGGTTTCCGGAATAAAAATATATATATTTTCAAGTCTGCCACGACCATTTTTTTCATGATTTTTAGTGTTTTTCACCTTATTGCAAAATACAAAGTGAATTTGGGAACAAGCCATCGGCGACTTGCGATAGCGACCCAAAGGGCGGACCCAATGGGAGAATAGGACATATCTGAGGATTTTTGAAGTCCGAAGTGAATAGTAATGGGCGAGATTTATCAGTGTTGCAGCATTTTTGCTATTTATAACAGAAGCAATCATTGTTTGTAGTTTAAAGGGAAAAACAAAGGCCCAAAGACCCATTCCACCATATAATAGAGCCCAGAAGACAGTTTGTCGAGAAACAGAGGCCGGAAAAGGAAGGAGAAGGGCCACAACATGCTGCAGACTGAAACAGATACATCATGGTGCATCAACAACATGACATAGCTAAAAATAGTAGAAGTGATTGTGGGCATCTCTAGCAAGAGAGAGCTCCTTACTAGCACAACCAAAATATTAGAAAGCAGTTACTCTTCTATCAGAAGAAGAAACCTCCGAAGCCATGCTTGCCTAGAGGGTATTAAAGTTGTTGAAGAGACAGGGAGGATGGATTAAGACACTCTGAGCCTTTGAGAGCTCAGGAGCATTGTAAAGGCCTATAAAAGGCTGAGAACTAGATGTAACAGAGGTTCAACTTCTGGAGATTGTTCCTCCTCTATTCCTTCAAACTTCTCATCTTCATTCTAGCAATATAAGATTCTTTTGCTATTATATTTTCAATGACCATTCTCTTTGTTGAACTATGCTTTCACTTGAATAGGTTATTCAGGTTTTCTGCTGTGTCTAATGCCAGATAACTGCCATATTACCTTTGCATTGATAAATTAGATTTTGCAATTCTCATTTACTTCCTGTAGCTGGCCATTCATATGTGTTTATGTATGAAATATGTTGGTACAGTCAGTATTCTCCATCTATCCATTGAATCTATAAATTATTGAGCATTAGTGGTCTAAAGCCTTGTATTGGTGAGAGTGTTCATGCATGTCTTAAGTGAGAATAGAGCTGAAATGGCTATCTGACTTGATCCAAACCATCATCCATTCCAATAGTTTTGAGAACAATATTGAATATTAGATGTTACCAAGCATCTTCGAGCTGCAACCTAGGAGAGTTTCCTAGAGTGACAATAGGCCCCACCGCAAGCTTCGCCCACTCTAATATGGGTTGTAAGGAAAAACACCTTCAAGCTCAAAATTCCACCCTTTGTTGGCGTGAACCCAATATTCAATGTGGATCGACTGTGACCATAATTTCCCCCATTGTTGGACACATTTGACGTTGCTAAGGAGTTGACACCAATAGATCTCAACCCAATTTGCATCGAGCACACCACAACTAACAAGATCATGGACACACATATCAATAACACTTGCCAGCATAGAATCTCATTATATAGAGTTCTTAATGAAGGCCAACTTCTTCACCAGTGAAAGTGGTTCACCAAGGACCAAGTTCAACAGAAATTTCCTCACCTCATGGAGGCTCTACACGCAATGGGGACCATTTCTTCCTAATGGGGAAGGATTGATCTATGTGGATATTGGTGACCACCCACCTATTCCACCTAGAAATCCGATCGGTTTTTCCAGTTTCCTTGATTATAGCAGCATCTACTATTTTTATCAGTTTTTCGGGTCCTCAACTTCCAGAGCTATTTTTACCCCCTAAACAGTGTTGTTTTGAGGCCTGCAGTAGGCCGATAGAGATAGTCAAGGGTTCCATAGTCATAGCTAGGATTCTACCACAAATCCTGTAGTACTCAGAGAGATATTTCCAATCAGGTATCGTACGTGCCAAACATCGATCATATGACCAAGTTATGACCGCGAGAAGTTCGTTACCCAGTTGACCCCAACGAGGCCCAAAAACTCTTGAAGTTCCATCTCCTAGGGTTATGATTTTGTTTTTTATGGTTTCCCTTTGTTGCTCAATAATAAAAAGGCCCTTGAGCCTCATTGTAACATAGTACAGAGGCATGTAGCCACCACATCTCTTCTCAAAGCTACCATCGCCTGAGCTAGTTTATTTCCATTTTGCTTTTAAGCATTTTTCAGTTCTTTGATATTAATGAAATGGAGATTTATTTATGCTGCTTCTTTGTGCTTATATTTATATATGTATTTTGTTGTGTTCATGCATAAGTCTGGATCATAGTTCGTATTAATAACCTGCAAGAACCAAAATAAGTGAATGTTGTAGAACTAGGGTTTGAAATTCTTACCCTATGGAAGGTAGTTCAATAGTGTCTTTGGATAGATCTAAGATTGTACCAAAGAAATCCCTTATGAAAACCCAATGCCATGGGCTTCAAAGCCACCTCTCAATGGATTGGGGCACCTACGAGACAAACATAACCAATTAGCATGGTTATTGGAAATGGCCTCGAATCTAAGACTCATATATCTATATCAGAATAAGAGTATGCAAAAATTGGATAAATCTTACTAATAAATAAGTTGGTGAATACCCTAAGAGCGCATGTAAACATCTTAAAACTCTAGAGGATTCGTTCGAATAGGGAAAATCAGTTTACAGTGCACCCTCAATAAAAACAAACAAGATGAAAATCTCATGGGAGTGAGGTTGCAGAGCCTCTTTATCTAGCATTGAACCAAAACATAAAAGCCTTGATGGTGGGACTAGGTAGGCTAGTTAGTCTATCCCTCACCTAAATCAATCCTCATCATTCATTCAACAAGATAAGATCTACACCTTTGAAATAAAAAACTGGCTAGGGTTCCATGAGAGCGGTGGGGACCCAAGGCCATGCGTGAGAGATTCATGTGAGGTTGAATGAAGTGGCATCCATCTCGAATGGAACCATAATATAAGTTTTATAAGGAATTCCAACGTTTATGGTTTTGTTAAGCAACACATAAAATGAATGTAAATTGACCGCAGGGAACCCTTATCCAATATATGATTTAATATTAGTGTATTTGAAAGATGTATGTAAGGCCCGAAATTCATGAGACTAAAGAATATAACTATTGCAATATAGAACACAACTATGAAAGCCGAAAGACAATATTGTTATAATAAAGGATATACATGTCAGGGTTAATATATGCGAGGGTTTTTTTTTATATATCTATATATATATAAGAATAAAAAGAGTTCATAAATATAAATAAAAAAAGATGATAAGAAAATACAAAGGTCTAAGTAAGAGAAAAGTAAGCTTAAATGCACCTAAAATTTTGACCATAATTCTAACTTGTAGAGAACTAGAGAACTAATGTTAAGAATAGAGTAATTGTGCAACAAACTTGTATAAGATTATGTTTCCATCAATGTATAATAGAATCAATGAACAATGATCACTTTATACAACAATAAACGAAGTCTAGTAAAGATGACAATGAAGAAAAGCTTTGTTGTGGAGCGTTGTTTTTGTCTATTTAAAAAAAAATAAAAAATAAAAAATAAAAAAATTATTGAGCCATGTCCAAATAAATAGCTTTTTTTCCCATGTAAAAGGAGGGTGTATGATAGCAAATCGGCCTATCGATTAAACATTGCCAATGGTTCTTATAGGAAAAACACATGCAATGTCCCTGTAATTAGAAAAAACTATCCATAATTGGAAAAAATTGAATTAATAAAATTATAATTCATGATAACGGATAATTAACATAGTAAATATCTTTGTTTTTTTTGTAAATTAAAATTTAAAGAATTGTTATTAATTTGAACAAATAAATATTAGTATAATTAATACATAATATATCTATCAGTATATTATAAATAATAAAATGTATTTAAATTTAAGATTTTTATTAACTTTAACTTTCTTGTGTTAATTACTATATAAAACTATTTCTACATCCAGGTATGTATGTTAATTAGCGTATCTTAAATTATTTTTTGTGTTAGAATTTATATATTATTATATATATATTATATAATATTATCTATATATATATACTTTATTATATATATTATATGTACTTAATTTTATATAATTTATTTTTATAAGCATTTATGACCACATATGAATGACTAGCTACATGCAGTAAAGAAACTTGCAAATCTAATTAATCATCGTAGAGATAAGATGACAGTTATCTGGCATTAGACACAAAAGAAACATGAACAACCTATTCAAGTGCAAGCTTAGAACAGAAGGAAAAATGAACATTGAACATATAACAACAAAAGAAGCTTGTGTGACTCATGAATGAAGATGAGAAGCTTGAGTAGAAAAGTCTCATTAGTCTCCAAAAGTTGAACCAGTGTTAGCCTTGTGGGCAAATGGTCCAAAAATGGATCCAGGTATGCCCTTTAAAGTCTCCATAAGCCAGCATAATCATGCCAAAGGATCCAAATATGCTCTTGAAGGCTTCGAAATTTGCATGAGGATCACTCAAAAAATCCCAACAGCCGCATGGAGGAAAGCCATTAAAAGGGCAGAAAAACACTATCAGGAGGATAAAACACCTTAAAACAGTGAAAAAAGCCAAGTGTTGCAGGCTTGAGCATGGAAATGCATAGCAACCATTAGATCTGGCCGATCAACGACCCAGATATAATGGCAAATCGCAATTGGCAGTCACAATCGGCAGGAATATACGCTGTGTTATATGGAAAGACCTCTGGCAGGAGTGACATGCAATTGAGATTTATCGCATTGGTGATCACCATGGGGAAAGGCCTATGCATATGTATATGTGTGACTCGATAAAACCTGGATCCGATGGGTTTCAGAATAGAAATGTATATATTTTCAGGTCCATGCCAAATCTATTTTCAGTGCATTTTCAATGTATTTCGTTATATAACGAAAATACAAAGGGGGCCTTGGGTAGCACTGATGTAATAAAGCCCGGACCTGAAAGGGCTCGGGAATGAAATATATAAGGTTTGAAGTCTGAGGGAAGCCATTTCTAATGTATTTTCACTATTTTTACGTATTCCAGAAAACAAAGAAAACACACAGGGAACAAGTTGAATATGACTTGCGATAGAAACAAGGCTGGACCTGATGGGTTTCGGAAGCAAAATATATATGATTTCAGGTCTACTAAAGCCCATATTTTAATGTTTTGTGTATTTTCGTTGTTTCAATGAAATACAAAGGAAGCCTTGGGGCCTTGTGATAGTGATGAATCCCGAACCTGACAGGTTTCTGGAATAAAAATATATATATTTTTCATGTCTGCCACGACCGCTTTTTCATGATTTTTAGTATTTTTCGCCTTATTGCAAAATACAAAGGGAAGTTGGGAATAGGCCATCAGTGACTTACGATAGCGACCTAGAGGGCAGACCTGATGGGAGAATAGGCCATATATGAGGACTTTTGAAGTCCGAAATGAACAGTGATGGGCGGGATTTATCAGTGTTGTAGCGTTTTCGATGTTTATAACATAAACAGTCACTGTTTGAAGTTTAAAGGTTAAAACAAAGGCCCAAAGACCCATTCCACCATATAACAGAGCCTAGGAGACAGTTTGTCAGGAAATAGAGGCCAGAAAAGGAAGGAGAAGGGCCACAGCATGCTACAGCCCGAAACAAATACATCATGGTGCATCAATAGCGTGACACAACTGAAACAACAAAAGTGATTTTGGGTTTCTCTAGCAAGAGAGAGCTCCCTGCAAATGTATCCAAAATATCAGAAAGCGGTTACTCTTCTGTCAGAAAAAAGAAACCTCTGAAGCCATGCTTGCTTAGCGTGCATCAAAGTTGTTGAAGACATAGGGAGGATGGAAGAAGACACTTCGATACTTTGAGAGCTTAGGAGCATTGTAAAGGCCTATAAAAAGCTGAAAACTAGATGTAACAGAGGTTCAACTTTTGTAGATTGTTCCTCCTCTGTTCTTTCAAACTTCTCATCTTCATTCTAGCAATATAAGCTTCTTTTGCTATTATATGTTCAATCTCCATTCTCTTTTTTGTTCTATGCTTGCACTTGAATAGGTTATTCAGGTTTTCTATTGTGTCTAATGCGAGATAACTCTCATCTTATCTCTGCATTTATAAATTAGATTTTGCAAATCTCATTTACTTCCTGTAGTTGGCCATTCATATGTGTTTATGTATGAAATTTGCTGGTACAGTCAGTATTCTCCATCTATCCATTGAAACTATAAATTATTGAGCATTAGTGGTCCAAAGCCTTGTATTAGTGAGAGTGTTCATGCATGTCTTGAGTGAGAATAGTGCTGAAATGTTTATCTGACATGATCCAAACCATCATCCATTCCAATAGTTCTGAGAACAATATTGAAGATTATATGTTACCAGGCATCTCCAAGCTACAACCTAGGAGAGTTTCCTAGAGTGATAACATAATTGGCACCGTTTCCAGGGGTAGGAAACTGAAGCTCACATTCCCTGGAAAATGTCATAGATCTAGCTTTGATGATAGACAAAGTCTGGGCACTTTTTTAGTTGTTATCATCTATCTGGCGACTCTACTGGAGGTCGAACCTTCCGGTGACTCCATTTCATAGTTCTGGCTCAGTTTGTGAGGCATACTTAGAAAAATCCTCAGAGGCTACAAGCTCACCCAGTACTTGACCTTGAAAAAATTATCAAAGAGAGAAAGGTATTGTAGAAAGGAGCATCAAGTTCGAGTAAACCTAAACAATATCCTATATCTCTTCAAAGGCCTGCAATAGAACAAATACATGTTGAGAGTATAGCATCTAATACTAGCAGTGAAGAAAAACTCTCAAATATTCATAAAGCTCCTTATTCTTCAGATTCTCCTTTTGTTGTAAGCCCAAATGAAGCCTCACCTCCTATCCATCATACTCCTTTAGTCTTATTAGTCACTCCTCAGCCCTCTATCATTCAGACTATCAGTACACTTTTAGCCACTATAGCTATGGCAGGTCCACAAGCACCCACCAAAATGGAAAGAATCATAACTTCTAGGAATGGACCTCTAATACTGCCCACTCCTTTGAATGCCATGCCTACTGGAGAATATTAGAAATATAAGCCTAATTTCACTAGGGCTGAAGGTTTTACTACTAAAGAACATCTTGAGTCATTCTATAGCTATGCTGATAACCTGGACATTAGTGAAGATGATGTGTGGATGGGAGTCTTTGTCCAAAGCCTAGATGGAGAGGCTAGAAAATGGTTCAGAGAACTAACCCCGAGATATATAGCAGATATTGAGGCTTTAGATGATGAATTCCTAAAGCATTGGGGCGACAAGAAAGATCTCCTCTACTACCACGCTGAGTTTGGGAACTTAAAGAGAGAAAATGGTGAGTTGTTGTCTAATTTTAATAAGAGGTTTAACCATATGTACGGCGAGATACCAGCTAAAGTAAAACCCACTACTACCTCTACTAAACTCACCTATGCCAGTGCTTTTGATTCTAACTTCTACCTGTTGTTGAGGGAGAGGCGATGTGCTACTTTGGCTGACATGCAGGATGCAGCCTTGGAGGTGGAATCAAACATCATGGCTGTAGAGAAGCTCAAGGGAAATGTTGACAGAAGAAGAGAGAGGGGCGAGTCTTCATCATCCTATGATCCTAAGATAGATAAAATGACCAAAATGATAGAGTCATTAGCCTCTAAAATCTCCAAATTAAAGGTTGATCAGCACCCTAGGAAAGGAAGAGTTCCTAATACCTTTGCTCCTAGAAATACAAATCCAAATCCATATAGAAGAACTAATAAGTAGTTGCAAATTTTGCAAAGAAGCAAAGATGTCAATGAAGACCAAAGGGTGAAGACCCCTTTCTAGAATGTAGTCATGGAAGAAGATCAGTTTGAAGAAGATGATGAGATCCATTATCTGGAAGACAAAAGCAATGCCTCCTTTTTGACCTCAGCTGCCTATGAATATTCATTATTCAATGACTAGATTAACCAAGAACGGGATGGTGAATCTATTCTACAAACTGTAGATCAGCAAAGATACAACCTAAGGTCAAAGATGAATAATACCAAGGAACCTCCTATTCAAAGAGCTGATATCCCTACAGTACAACAAGCTAATAAGAAAAGGCAACCGGCAATTGATCCCATCATCGTCAAAGCTCTAGCTCATGAGGTAAGAGGCCTTGACAAGTCTCCTTTTCCCTTTGTTTTCAATCAGAAATCCAGAAGCTAAGAATACCTATGCCTCTGATTGAACTAGTGAAGAATGAGTCCTTCAAAAGATCCATCCTCGAGGCCGTTGAACCTAAAGCCATCCAAGCCTCCAATGACTATGTAAATCTGCAAGATGACAACACAGTTGTTATTCTCATCCCAATGTTTGAAAACTGTGAAGATAGTTTCACATCATTCTATGTCTCTCTGACTATTCATGATAAAAAACCTTCACAAATTCCTTCTACACACTGGAGACAGACATAATCTAATGCCCAAGGCTGTCATGGATGAGCTGGGTCTTGACATCACCAAGCCTTATCCTAACCTGTTTTCTTTTGACTCTAGAAAAGTGAAATGTTTTGGATTAATCAAGGACCTAGCCATCACTTTGTCTCAGTTGCCCATGAAGAGCATGATGATGGATATTGTGGTAGCAGATGTACCCCCCAAGTTTGGCATGTTACTTTCTAGAGGTTGGATCAAGATATTAGGTGGATCATTACAAAATGATCTGTCTTATGCTACTGTCCTAGTTTTCAGAGGTGAGAGAAAGAGATTATACAGAGAGGCGCAGTTGGCTTATATCATCAACGATGAAAGGAATCCCACTAATCATCCCATCTATGTTGTTGACACTACTTTTGGAGCATGTATTCTTCATATTGAAGAATCTTAGTTGGCCTCCATGGAGCTTAAAAAACCAGTTTTCCAGATCGCTAAGGAAGAAGGCCCACAGACTTGGGACATGTTCTTTGATGGGGCTTGCTCTAAGGAAGTTGCGGGGGTAGGTGTAGTCCTTGTGTCCCCCACATAGGAATACATTCATTTATCTTTCAAATTAACCTTTCAGGTCACAAACAACATAGCAGAATATGAAGCTTTGATTATAGGCTTAACCGATGCTAAAGAAATGGGCATCAATGGCCTGAAAGTGTTTGGAGATATAGACCTCATTATTCAGTAGGTAAATAAAAATTTCTAAGAAAGGCATCCAAGGCTGAAAGAATACAGAGATGAGGTATGGAGGCTCAAGGATTCTTTTAATAATTTCACCATTTCTTATATTCCGAGAATGAAGAACTAGCTTTCTGACACCCTTGTTGTGTCTACTAGCACGTTTATTCCTCCTTTTCCTCCTAAATTGACATATGAAGTTCAGGTAAAATATAGACCATCTCTACCTGACAATGTCAAATATTGGAGAGTTTTTGAAGACGATGAGGAAATTAACAGGTTTTTACAAGTTGTTGAGGAATTTGCTGAAATGCACATTGACCAAGAAAACAAAACCATGGAAGAATGTGGCCAATCCAAGTTAAAAAGCGAGATCAGCTGAGAAAGCATTTTCCAGCTGCCTAGTAATTATATACCAAAGGGATTGGTGCCTCTAGATAAACTATTCGATGATAACAATGTGCCTTATAAGCCTGCCGAAACAAAAAATGAGTCTGTTGTTCGTAAAAACAATATAGGGAGCCCAGCCCATCCGAAATACATAAATATTTCCACTCATTTGTTGTCTACCCAAAATTCTGAGTATTGCACCCTCATGAAGCAATTCAATGATATTTTTTCCTGGGAATACAGTGATCTTAAAACTTATGATACAAACATCATACAGCATAAGATTCCACTAGAAAAGAATCCATCCCTTTTAAGAAGAAGTTAAGACCTATCAGCCCTCTCTTATTGCCTTTGATTGAGAAAGAGATTAAGAAGCTGTTGGATGCCAAAATCATAGTTCCCCTAAGGTATTCAAAGCGGATAGCTAACCTTGTCGTAGTAAGAATGAAAAATGGAGAAATCAGGCTTTTTGTTGACTTCATAAATCTAAAAAAGTGCTCTAAGAAAGATAACTACCCCCTGCCTAAGATGGAACACTTGCTGCAAAGAGTTTCAGGGGCCAGAGTCATGTCCTTCTTAGATGGATTTTCAGGTTACAATCAGGTTTTTGTATATCCAGAAGATCAGAAAAAGACAGCCTTCACTACTCCTTGGGGCACTTTCATGTACTCCAAGATGCCTTTCGGAATGATGAATGCTGGGGCTACTTTTCAGAGGGCCATGGACATAGCTTTTGTGGGAGAGAAGGACAAGTTTTTCCTTATTTATCTTGATGACATAACAGTCTTCTCCAGCAGCCACAAAGACCATTTACAACATCTGAAGAAGGTCTTCCTAAAGTGTAGATAGTTTGGAATCTCAGTGAAACCAAAGAAGTCACAGTTTGCTCTAGAAGGCGGAAAATTTATGGGACATATTGTTTCTGCTTAAGGTGTGAAAATTGATCTAGCAAGGGTTCAACTCATTCAGACATTGTCCATCCCAAGGTCAAAAAGGGACATTCAATCCTTCTTGGGTAAGATTAACTTTGTAAGGAGGTTCATTCCAAACTTTGTAGAGCTAGTAAAGCACATCACTTCCATGCTGAAGAAAGAATCAGAAATAAAATGGATAGATGCTTCAAGAAGCTCTTTTGAATCAATCAAGCAAGCTATCATGGAAGCTCCCGCTCTAATCAGCCCAGATTACACTAAGGATTTTTGTATCTTCTCTTTGGCCTCTTATGATACACTTGCAGTAGTTCTACTACAGAAAAGTGATGAAGGCATAGAGCACCCCGTGGCCTTTTTTAGCAAAACCCTAAGGGATGTTGAACTAAGGTATGACCTCATTGAAAAACAAGCTTATGCTCTCATAAATTATTTAAAGGCATTCGTAATTTATATTCTGCATTCCAAAGTAGTTGCATATGTACCTTCAGCATCAGTAAAACATGTCTTAACTCAGCCAGATGTTGATGGAAAGAGAGATAAATGGATTGCAAAATTCATAGAGTTTAACATAGAGGTGAAGCCCACTAAGCTTGTCAAAGGCCAGGGCTTAGCTAAACTTATGGCTGAAGAAAATTGCAAATTGTTAGATATAAATTGCATGGGTCTAAATTCAAATGATGAGCAGATAGAGGGAGAAGCAGAAGAACAAAAGCAGAATCAGTCTTTGGCTAAAAGTCTAGCCACCTGTGAATGGTATTCCATCATAGTTCATTTTTTGCAAAAGCTAGAAATCCCTCCAAGACTTAGCTCAAGTCAAGCCTGGGCCGTTAAACTCAGATCGGCCAAATTCTGCATAAATAAAAATCTGCTTTATTGGAAATACCCATCAAGAATCCTCTTGAGATGTCTAGATAAAGAACAATATTTGGAAGTCATACACTAGTTCCATTCTATCATCTATGGAGGGCATCATTATTGGAGGACCACAACCCACAAAATCCTGAGGGTTGGGTATTATTGGCCTACTTTGTTCTTTGATGTCTTTTCTTTTGTTAAAGCTTGTGAAAAGTGTCAAACGTTTGTAGGAAGACATCAGCTAAAATCTCTGCCCTTGAGACCAGTACATGTCAGTGTTCCCTTCCAGCAGTGGGGCTTGGACTTTATAGGTTAGATCAACCCACATTATAGTGGCCAACACAAATGGATCTTAGTAGCCACTGATTATTTCACCAAGTGGATTAATGCTATACCCACTAAGAATGCCAATCATCAAGTTGTCATAAAGCTCTTGAATGAGAATATTTTCACTAGATTTGATTTCCCAACCAAACTAGTGACTGATAATGCAACAGCTTTCAAGGCAAAAGAATTGGTAGACATGACTGAATCCATGGGCATTCAAGTGGTGCATTCTACCTCATATTATCCTCAAGGCAATGGCCTGGTAGAATCATCTAACAAGATTCTGGTAAGGGGAATCAAAAAATTGTTAGAGGACAACAAAAAGAGTTGGGATTCCAAGTTGAAGTTTGCAGTATGGGCTGACAGAGTTACCATCAAAAAGTCCATAGTGAATTCTCCATTTAAACTAGTTTATGGAGCTGATGTTGTTTTCCACATCCCACTGATTCTCCCTGTGGCTAAATTCTTGCAAGGAGAACAAGAGGAAGAGAATGACATGGTAAGAAGAATGAATAACCTGGTTGAACTACAATAGATCAGAGAGTAGCTAGTTGAGAAGTCAAAGGCTCATCAGTAGGCAATCAAAGAAACCTTTGACAGGAAGGCAAAAGTGGACAATTTCCAAGTTGGTTATTGGGTGCTTAAATGGGATGCATTTAAGGAAAAGAGCGGTAATCATGGCAAGTTTGACTCCTTATGGATAGGTCCCTTTGTCATCACTCAAGTTCAACAGAACAATACATTCACTTTGCACAGACTGGAAGGAGGATATACTTTTGGTAGCCCAGTAAATGGGCAGTTCTTGAAACTTTATTTCATTTAAGGCTTTAAAGCCTTGGTATTGTAAATATGTTTTTCTTTTAGTTTTTATTTCATGCTAAATAGACTCCATGCCCAATGGAACACTAGGAGTAAGATTTGATCTTGTTTTTTTAGGAAAGGCATTCTTCTGCAATTCTTGAAACCTCACAGGGAGGCTTTCATCCCCAAAAGGAGCCAGTGTTAGCCTTGTGGGCAAACAGTCCAAAAACGGATCCAAGTATGCCCTTTAAAGTCTCCATAAGCTAGTATAATCATGCCAAAGGATCCAAATATGCTCTTGAAGGCTTCAAAATTTGCATGAGGATCACTCAAAAAATCCCAACAGCCGCATGGAGGAAAGCCATTAAAAGGGAAGAAAAACACTATCAGGAGGATAAAACACCTTAAAACAGTGAAAAAAACCAAGTATCATGAGATTGAGCATGGCAATGCACAACAGCTGTTAGATCTGGTCGATCAACAGCCCAGATCTAACGAAAAATCGCAATTGGCAGTTGCAATCGGCGAGAACATACACCGTGTTATATGGAAAGACCTCAGGCAAGAGTGACATGCGATTGAAATTTATCGCATCGCTATATCGCATCGGCGATCACGATGGGGCAGGGCCTATGCATATGTATATGCGTGACCTGACAAAACCCAGATCCAATAGGTTTCGAAATAGAAATGTATATATTTTCAGGTCCACGTCAAAGCTATTTTTAGTGCATTTTCATTATATTTCATTATATAACAAAAATACAAAGGGGGCCTTGGGCAGCGTCGATGCGATAAAGCCCGGACGCGATAGGGTTCGGGAATGAAATATATAAGGTTTGAAGTCCGGGGGAAGCCATTTCTCATGTAGTTCTAGAATACAGAGAAAACACACAGGGAATGGGCCGAGTGCAATTTGCAATAGAAAAAAGGCTGAACTCGATGGGTTTCGAAACCAAAATATATATGATTTCAGGTCCGCTAAAGCCCATATTTTAATGTTTTTGTGTATTTTCATTTTTTCAACAAAATACAAAGGAAGCCTTGGGGCCTTGCGATATCGATGAATCCCAGACCCAATGGGTTGCCAAAATAAAAATATATATATTTTCAAATCCGCCACGGCCGTTTTTTCATGATTTTTAGTGTTTTACACCTTATTGGAAAATACAAAGGAAGCTGGGAACAGGGCATCAGCGACTTGCGATAGTGACCCAGAGGGCGGACCCGATGGGAGAATAGGCCATATATGAGGACTTTTGAAGTCTGAAATGAACAGTGATGGGTAGGATTTATCAGTGTTGCATTGTTTTCGTTGTTTATAACAGAAACAATCATTGTTTGTAGTTTAAAGGGAAAAACAAAGGCCCGAAGACCCATTCCACCATATAACAGAGCCCAGGAGATAGTTTTCCAGGAAACAGGGGCCAGAAAAGGAAAGAGAAGGGCCACAACACGCTACTACCTAAAATAGATACATCATGGTGCATCAACAACGTGACACAGCCGAAAACAACAGAAGTGATTGTGGGCATCTCTGGCAAGGGAGAGCTCCCTGCCGGCGCAACCAAAATATTAGAAAGCGGTTACTCTTCTGTCAGAAGACAAAAACTCCAAAGCCATGCTTGCCTAGAGGGCATCAAATTTGTTGAAGATACAGGGGGGATGGATTAAGACACTCCAAGCCTTTGAGAGCTCAGGAGCATTGTAAAGGCCTATAAATGGCTAAAAACTAGATGTAATAGAGGTTCAACTTCTGGAGATTGTTCCTTCTCTATTCCTTCAAACTTCTCATCTTCATTATAGCAATATAAGCTTATTTTGCTATTATATGTTCAATGTCCATTCTCTTTGTTGTTATATGCTTTCACTTGAATAGGTTATTCAGGTTTTCTACTGTGTCTAATGCCAGACAATTGTAATCTTATCTATGCATTGATAAATTAGATTTTTCAAGTCTCATTGACTTCCTGTAGCTGGCCATTCGTATGTGTTTATGTATGAAATCTACTGGTACAGTCAGTATTCTCCATCTATGCATTGAATCTATAAATGTTTGAGCATTAGTGGTCCAAAGTCTTGTATTGGTGAAGGTTCATGCATGTATTGAGTGAGAGTAGAGCTGAAATGGTTATCTGACTTGATCCAAACCATCATCCATTCCAATAGTTCTAAGAACAATATTGAATATTATATGTTATGAGGCATCTCCGAGTTGCTACCTAGGAGATTTTCCTAGAGTGATAACATAATTGGCATCGTTTCCGGGGAGAGGAAAATGAAGCTTAGCTTCCCTCGGAAACGACATAGATCCAGATTTGATGATAGAGAAAGTCTGGACACTTTTTTGGTTGTAATCATCTATCTGGTGACTCTACTGGAGGTCGAACCTCTTGGCAACTCCATTTCATAGTTTTGGCTCAGTTTGGAAGGCATACTTGGAGAAATCCTCAGAAGCTACAAACTCACCTAGTACCTGACCCTGAAAAAATTATCAAAGAGAGAAAGGTATTGTAGAAAGGAGCATAAGGTTCAGGTAAACCTAAACAATCTCCTATATCTCTTCAAGAAAGTCCTGTAATAGAACAAATACATGTTGAGAGTATAGCATCTCATACTATCAGTGAAGAAAAACTCTCAGAGATTCATAAAGCTCCTTATTCTTCAGATTCTCCTTTTGTTATAACCCCAAAGGAAACCTCATCTCCTATCCATCATACTCCTTTAGCCTTATCAGTCACTCCTCAGCCCTCTATCATTCAAACTGCCAGTACTCTTTTAGCCACCACAGCTATGGCAGGTCCACAAGCACCCACTAAAATGGAAAGAATCATAGCTGTTAGGTATGGACCTCTAATATTGCCCACTCCTTTGAATGCCATGCCTACTAGAGAATATCATAGATATAGGCCTAAGTTCACTAGGACTAAAGGTGTTAATATTGAAGAACATCTTAAGTCATTCTATAGCTATGCTAATAACCTAGACATTAGTGAAGATGATGTGTGGATGAGCGTCTTTGTCCAAAGCCTAGATGGAGAGGCTAGAAAATGGTTCAGAGAACTAACCCTGAGATCTATAGCAGATATTGAGGCTTTATATGATGCATTCCTAAAGCATTGGGGTGACAAGAAAGATGTCCTCTACTACGACACTGCGTTTGGGAACTTAAAGAGGGAAAATGGTGAGTTGATGTCTGATTTTAATAAGAGCTTTAATCGTATGTATAGCAAGATACCAGCTGAAGTAAAACCACTACTCCCAATGTTTTTTGTTCTAAATTCTACATACTGTTAAGGGAGAAGTGATGTGATACTTTTGTTGACATGTAAGATGCAGCCTTGGAGGTGGAATCAAACATCATGGCTGCAGAGAAGCTCAAGGGAAATGTTGACAGAGGAAGATGGAGGGGCGAGTCTTCATCATCCTCTGATCCTAAGATAGATAAAATGACCAAAATGATAGAGTCATTAGCCTCTGAAATCTCCAAATCAAAGGCTGAGCAGCACCCTGGGAAAGGAAGAGTTCTGAATACCTTTGCTCCTAGAAATCCAAATCCAAATCCTTATAGAAGAACTAATGAGCAGTTGCAGATTTTTCAAAGAAGCAAAGATGCCAGTGAAGACCAAAGGGTGAAGACCCCTTTTGAGAATGTAGTCATTGAAGAAGAGAAATTTGAAGAAGATGATGAGATCCGTTATCTAGAAGACAAAGGAAATGCCTCCTTTTTGACCTCAATTTCCTATGAACAATCATTATTCGATGACGAGATTAACCAAGAATGGGATGGTGAAGCTATTCTACAAACTGTCGATCAGCAAAGATGCAACTTGAGGTCAAAGATGAATAATACCAAGGAATCTCCTATTCAAAGAGCTGCTATCCCTGCAGTACAGCAAGCTAATAAGCAAAAGCAACTGGCACTTGATCCCATCATCCTCAAAGCTCCAGCTCATGAGGTAAGAGGCCTTGACAAGTCTCCTTTTCCCTTTAGTTTTCAATCAGAAATCTAGAAGCTAAGAATACTTATGCCTCTGATTAAACTAGTGAAAAATGAGTCCTTCAAAAGATCCATCCTTGAGGCCCTTGAGCCTAAAGCCATCCAAGCCTCCACTGACTATGTAAATCTGCAAGATGATAAGCCAACTGTTATTCTCAGCCCAATTATTGAAAACAATGAAGATAGCTCTGTAGCATTCTATGTCTCTCTGACTATTCATGATAAAATCCTTCACAACTTCCTTCTGGACACTGGAGCCAGCCATAATCTAATACCCAAGGCTGTCATGGATGAGCTGGGTCTTGACATCACCAAGCCTTATCATGACTTGTTTTCTTTTGAGTCTAGAAAAGTGAAATGTTTGGGATTAATCAAGGACCTAGCCATCACTTTGTCTCAGTTTCCCATGAAGAGCATAATGATGGATATTGTGGTAGCAGATTTACCGCCCAAGCTTGGCATGTTACTTTCCAGAGGTTGGATCAAGAGATTAGGTGGATCATTACAATATGATCTATCTTATGCTATTGTCCCAACTTTCAGAGGTGATCTGTCTTATGCTACTGTCCCATCTATGTTGTTGACACTAATTTTGGAGCATGTATTCTTCATATTGAAGAATCCTAGTTGGCCTTCACGCAACTTAAAAAATAGTTTTCCAGATCATTGAGGAAGAAGGCCCACAGGTTTGGGACATTTTCTTTGATGGGGCTTGCTCTAAGGAAGCTGTAGGGGTAGGTGTAGTCCTTGTGTCCCCCACACAAGAATACATTTATTTATCTTTCAAATTAACCTTTCAAGTCACAAACAACATAGCAGAGTATGAAGCTTTGATTCTGGGCTTCAGTGCTACTAAAGAAATGGGCATCAAAGGCCTGAAAGTGTTTGGAGATGCAGACCTCATTATTCAACAGGTAAATAAAACTTTCCAAGCAAGCATCCAAGGTTGAAAGCATACAGAAATGAGGTATGGAGGCTCAAGGATTCTTTTAATAATTTCAACATTTCTTATATTTTGGGAATGAAGAACCAGCTTGCCGACTCCCTTGTTGTGTCTGCTAGCACGTTTATTGCTCCTTTGCCTCCTAAATTGACATATGAAGTTTAGGTAAAATATAGACCGTCTATGCCTGACAATGTCAAATATTGGAGAGTTTTTGAAGACAATGAGGAGATTAATAGGTTTTTACAAGTCGTTGAGGAATTTGCTGAAACACACATCGACCAAGAAAATGAAACCATGGAAGAATGCAGCCAGTACAAGTTAAAAAGAGAGATCGGCCGAGGAAGCATTGTCTAGCTACCCAATAATTATATACCAAAGGGCTTGGTGCTTGTAGAGAAACTGTTCGATGATAACGACGTGCCTTATAAGCCTGCCGAAACAGAAAATGATTCTGTTGTTCGTAAAAACAATATAGCGAGCCCAGCCCATCCGAAATACATAAATCTTTCCACTCATTTGTCCTCTGCCTAGAATTCTGAGTATTGCACCCTCATGAAGCAATTCGCTGGTATTTTTTCCTGGGAATACAGTGAATTTAAAACTTAGGATACAAACATCATACAGCATAAGATTCCACTAGAAAAGAATACCATCCCTTTTAAGCAGAAGTTAAGACCTATCAGCCCTCTCTTATTTCCTTTGATTAAGAAAGCCCTCTCTTATTTCCTTTGATTGAGAAAGAGATCAAGAAGTTGTTGGATGCCAAAATCATAGCTCCCCTAAGGTATTCAAAGTGGATAGGTAACCTTGTGGTAGTAAGAAAGAAAAATGGAGAAATTAGGCTTTTTGTTCACTTCAGAAATCTAAAAAAAATGCTCTAAAACAAATAAATACCCCCTGCCTAAGATGGAACATTTGCTGCAAAGAGTTTCGGGACTTAGAATTATGTCTTTCTTAGATGGATTTTCAAGTTACAATCAGGTTGTTGTACATCTAGAAGATAAGGAAAAGACCACCTTCACTACTCCTTGGGGCACTTTCATGTACTCCAAGATGCCTTTCGGACTGATGAATGCTGGGGCTACTTTTCAGAGGGACATGGACATAGATTTTGTGGGAGAGAAGGACAAGTTTGTCCTTATTTATCTTGATGACATAACAGTCTTCTCTAGTAGCCACAAAGACCATTTACAACATTTGAAGAAGGTCTTCCTAAAGTGTAAACAGTTTGGTCACTGAACCTAAAGAAGTCAAAGTTTGCTCTAGAAGAAGGAAAACTTCTCGGACATATTGTTTCTACTGAAGGTGTGAAGATTGATCCAGCAAGGGTTCAAGCCATTCAGACATTGTCCATCCCAAGGTCAAAAAGGGACATTCAATCCTTCTTGGGTAAGATTAACTTTGTAAGGAGGTTCATTCCAAACTTTGCAAAGCTAGTAAAGCACATCACTTCCATGCTGAAGAAAGGATTAGAAATAAAATGGACAGATGCTTCAAGAAGCTCTTTTGAAGCAATCAAGCAAGCTATAATGGAAGCACCCACTCTAATCAGCCTAGATTACACTAAGAAGTTTTATATCTTCTCTTTTGCTTCTTATGATACACTTGCAATAGTTCTGTTGCAGAAAAATGATGAAGGCATATAGCACCCCGTGGCCTTTTTTTAACAAAACTCTAAGGGATGTTAAACTAAGGTATGAACTCATTGAAAAACAAGCTTATGCTCTCATAAAATCTTTAAAGGCATTCATAATTTATATTCTGCATTCCAAAGTAGTTGCATATGTACCTTCAACATCAGTAAAAGATGTCTTAACTCAGCCAGATGTTGATGGAAAGAGAGCTAAATGGATTGCAAAATTCATAGAGTTTAACATAGAGGTGAAGCCCACTAAGCTTGTCAAAGGTCACGTCTTGGCTAAACTTATGGCTGAAGAAAATTGCAGCTTGTTAGACATAAATTTCATGCGTCTAAATTTAGATGATGATCAGACAGAGGGAGCAACAGAAGAACAAAATTAGAATCAGTCTTTGGCTGAAAGTCTAGCCACTTGTGAATGGTATTCCATCATAGTTCATTTTTTGCAAAAGCTAGAAGTCCCTCCAGGGCTTAGCTCAAGTCAAGCCCGAGCCATTAAACTCAGATCAACCAAATTCTGCATAAATGAAAATCTGCATTATTGGAAAGACCCATCAAGAATCCTCTTGAGATGTCTAGATAAGGAACAATCTGTGGAAGTCATACACCAGTTCCATTCTAGCATCTATGGAGGGCATCATTATTGGAGGACCATAGCCCACAAAATCCTAAGGGCTGGGTGTTATTGTCCTACTTTGTTCTCTGATGTGTTTTCTTTTGTGAAAGCTTGTGACAAGTGTCAAAGGTTTGCAGGAAGACATCAGCTAAAATCTTTGCCCTTGATACTAGTACATGTCAGTGGTCCCTTCCAGCAGTGAGGCTTTGGACTTTATAGGTGAGATCAACCCACATTCCAGTGGCCAACACAAATGGATCTTAGTAGCCATTGATTATTTCACCAAGTGGATTGATGCTATACCCACTAAGAATTCCAATCATAAAGTTCTCATAAAGTTCTTGAATGAGAATATTTTCACTAGATTTGGTTGCCCAACCAAACTAGTCACTGATAATGCAACAGCTTTCAAGGCAAAAGAATTGGTAGACATGACTGAATCCATGGGCATTCAAGTGGTGCATTCTACCTCATATTATCCTCAAGGCAATGGCCTGGCAGAGTCATCTAACTAGAGTCTTGTTGACAATGCTCAAAATGGGGCGGAGCTAGGGCTTTCCTGTGAATGGCGGGCCTGTAACTTTCTGCAGGCTAGGCCTGCCTCAGGCCACGCGGGCAATGAGATGTGACAGGCGTACCTCGCCTGTCAGGGCCTTGTTCCCCATTTGGACTTTTTTGAGCTAGCATTGAATAGCGTTGTCCAAGGTAGGAAAACGGCTTGGTTTCAACCCCAGCCAGCATGCAGGTTAAGTTTTTTCTTCGTTTTTTACACAACGTGATGGGGTTTACTTTTGATCTGCCATGGGTTTCCAGTTTCAGTGGTGTGGGGCTAGGGTTTGGTTTAAACGGCAGGGATGGGGCTCGGTCATGATTTTTTGCATTTAGATCTGGCGCCAGAGGACCTTCTCACTGTATGGGGGCATAAAGTTTCAGCCCAGAACCTTGAACGCTTTTTCCCCAAAGTGACTGTGAAAGCTGGTTTTCCAAACAAAGAACCAGGTGCTCTCCCTGACTTGGCTGATGATCGGAAGGCTGATTTCGCTGTTTCATCCATAAGGGGTGGCTCTTCTAGAGGTGAAAGTTTTGGTAGGGATCGCATTGTTGTTCACAGGCCTCCTTCCCTATCCTTGGGGTCCAATCTCTCAGATTGTCCCCCTCTCACAGGAGGACTAGAGGATGTGGTGGCAAGTTGTGGGCTGCATGTATCGAAATGGCCTTTAGCTGCAAATGATAAGGTTGGAAAAAGGCCCCTCATAGGAGAAGGGTTTCCCTAGGTGTCAGGAGGTGATTTTAGGGCCCCAGATCAAAGCAAACAGCTGGATTCAATCTTTAGGCGCTTGGCAGATCTCTCTGCTCAAGTGAGTCGGGCTCAGTCTCAGAAGGATAATCAGGTCGGAGATACAGGCCATGGACCTAGAATTCGAATCCATCAGGAGATATTGGGAGTTGGAATAGAGGTGAGCTTTCACGGGGCTCCCGAATCTTGGGTCGCCACAGCTGCTGAGAAGGGACAGAAAGCAAAGGAGCCCTTACTTGAGGGTTCAGAGAATTGTGACATTAGTGCAAATAGTGATAAGGAGGACAGGAGCCAGGGGATGCCCGGTGTAGAGGGTTCTGAAGCACGTCCATCAACGGAACTAGGGCTGGGTGATGTGCAAATGATGGTGGTGGGGGGGAAGCGCAAAAAGCAGAGTTCTATCAGAAAAAAGGAGCTTCGGCCTTGCTACACCCTGGGAGTGGACATCTGGGTAGAAGAAGCTATGGCAACCTCTAAGTCTAGACTAGTAGGCAGAGTGCGTGGGAGGAAATACACGACTGATTATATCCAGGACTGGGTTCAATCAGAATGGAAAAATGCACCAGGAAAACCAGTGGAGATTAAAGCCCTCGAAAGAGGTTGGTTTACTCTATGTTTTGCCCATAAAGATCATGTTAATTGGGTTCTTGACAGGAATTGGTGTTTTGGAAAACGTCCAGTCCTCCTTCGCAAATGGACTCCTTTGTTTGATCCCCAGACAAAAAAAATGAACGAATCTCCAGTCTAGGTTAAATTGCCAGGGTTTCCTCTTCAGTTTTGGTTTGATTCGGTTTTCACTTCCATTGGGAACACTCTGGGTAAGTTTCAGGAGGTTGACAGGTCTTTTGAGCAAAGTGATGATCTTAGTGTGGCATGGATTCTTGTGAGTCTAAATTCCTAAGAAGGGCTTGCGGATGCCATGACGTTAAAATATAGAGAGATGGAGTTCCTTCAAAAGCTGGATTATTAGAATTTGCCTTTCCAATGCCACAGATGCCATAAATATGGGCATCTGGCCAAAGAGTGACCTCTGGGACATCGCTGTAGAAGAAATCCTTTTAAAGTGACCAGAAAGCCGGTGGTTTTTCTTGCTCCTGACCCAGGCTTGGATGCCCCACAGGAACCCATGGAGGAAGACTTATAGGTCAGCTTGGAGATCATGACATCAAGCACCCCTATGCAGCAGCCTGTTCCCGATCTGCTCCTTGAGAACGCACCTGTGTTGACCGCCTCTTAGGCTACTTCAGCATCTGAGACAGCAGGGGCTTCACAGGCGAGTATGTTTCAGCTTCTGTCTCTGCTGGTTCTGAGCCTGGTCCCTCCAGGCAGCTTTAGATGGAGTTCTCCTCTTTGAACTTAAATTCCCACCCAGTTGACAACCTAGTTGTCTTGGTGCCTTCACCTTCTGGTGTTCCTTCTCCTTCACTGGTTGAACCCCTGGTCCCTTGCGAATATTTGGAGACGATACCCTCTTCTACTGCTCCCCCCTACAACCTGAGATCGCTGGCAAATCGTCATGGGAAAGACACAACTCTTGGTGGTCTAGAGTAGGACTTGGTGCCAATTGGGCCCAGAAAATCGAGAGAGAGGAAATCAAATATTTCAAGGGCTCAACATAAGGAAATTATGGATATCGTTGACGGAAAACAAAAATCCCTGACTGGGGTGCTTAGAGTAGCAAAGCCACCCCCTGACATTTTGAAATGACCCTTCTTTCCTACTACTGTAGGGGTTAGCTAGTCAGCCCAAAAAACTAGCTTTGAGGGATTTGACCAGACAAAATAACCCAGACATTCTTATGCTTTAAGAAACTCTTGGTAAAGGGGAGGAAATTATAGCTCTTTTATCTAAACTCCTTCCTGGTTGGCTCTTTCAAGCCCTTGACACAAATGGTCACTCTGGGGGAGTGGTCACGGGCTATAAAGCAGGAAATCTCAGGGAAATCTCTGCTTGGGGGTATGATCACTCTCTGGCGTTGGAGCTTTACTCTAAGGAGCTCTGTCTACCTCTTCTTCTCCTTAATGTTTATGGGCCTTGTCAGGAGAGGGAGTTGTTCTAGTCTTCATTTTTCCAAAAATATTTTCTTGCCCACCCTAATCTGATCATTGGAGGGGACCTCAATTTCTCTCTGGGGGTCTCAGAATCTTGGGGAGCAAATGCTCGTGTGGACCCTCTTTCAGACTTTTTCCTTTCCAAGATAGCCTCTTCCCATCTGGTCGATCTTACACTCCTCAATTCCAGACCTACTTGGCGAAATAAAAGAGTGGGTGATGACTGGGTGGGTAAGAAATTGGACCATTTTCTCATAAGTGAAGATTTATCTGAAAAATTGTCCATTTTTTGACATTGGGTGGGTGAAGGGGGTGTGTCCGACCACTTCCCAATTTTGATGGAGGCAAAAGGAACTCTCAAAAAACCTCGGTCCCCTTTCAAATTCAATGCATCTTAGCTTGTAGATGACTCCTTTGAAACTCTCTTTCATACTACTTGGAGGAAGGATGGGCCAGCTTATGAGGAGGGGCTGAGTCGGAGTAAGGCTTTCATGAATAACTTAAAACATTTGAAGACTGCAACTAAAGCCTGGGTTATTCAAAAGACATTGAAGTAAGATGAGGAGTTAAGGGTTATAAATGCCGAACTTGAGATTTTGGAAGATCCGGAAGGTGGTGGCTATGCCACCTTGGACTCTCGAGACAGAATCCGTAAGCTTGAAGCAGCTAGAAGGAAAATTCTTCAGGTAAAGGAGGAAAGCTGGCGATTGAAGAGCAGGGCTATTTGGCTCCAAGCAGGGGATGAAAACACAAAATTCTTTCAGCAATATGCCAAAGGAAGGAAAAATTTAAATACCATTTGGGAAATGCCAAAAGAGAATGGGGAAAAGGCTCAGTACTTTGAAGAGCTTGCCTCTCTTAGGGTTGCCTACTTCAAAGATCTGTTTAGAGCTCCAGCAGAAGCTTCTATTACTGAAGTTATAAGAGTAGCTCAATTCTTCCCAAGCTTCATTGATGAAGAAGGCAATGATCTTTTGATGTCTCCGGTCTCTATAGATGAAGTGGAAGCTATTCTAAAGTCGATGCAAAAAGAGAAAATCCCGGGACCGGATGGTTGGACGGTGGAATTCTTCCTTCACTTTTTTGATGCCCTACGCGAAGATCTGATCGCGGTGGTGGAAGAATCTAGGGTCTCAAGTTTGGTCTACCATCCCTTCAATTCTACCTTCCTGACCCTCATCCCAAAGTTTGACCACCCCTCTTCCTTTAATTATTTTCGCCCCATTTCACTGTGCACCTGCTTATACAAGGTTATTGTAAAAATTGTTGCCTCCAGGCTAAAACCTTTCCTCTCCAAAAACATTTCCTTGGAACAATTTGGCTTTCTATATGGAAAACAAATTCATGAGGCTATTGGAGTAGCTCAGGAAACCCTTCACAGCCTCAAAAAGAGTCAGAAAAAAGGGGCCATCATCAAAATAGATCTTTCTAAGGCATATGACAAAATTAGCTGGATGTATCTAAGGCTTCTCCTAACGCACCTTGGGTTCAGGTATGACTTTGTGAGATGGATTATGGGGTGTGTTTCTTTGACCTCAATTGTTGTCCTAATCAATGGTGTTGCTTCGGATTTTTTCAATCCTCAAAGGGGTCTGCGACATGGACATCCTCTCTCCCCACTGCTATTCTTACTCGCAGTTGAAGGATTAAGCTTAATGATCAAAGCAGAAAAGAGACAAGGTGATCTGAAAGGGATTGAAGTTAGGCTTAATCTTTGGGTAACTCACCTCCTATTCATAGATGATATTCTATTATTTTTGTGATGGGAGCCGCTGCATTAGAAGGATTCTAGACATTTTCCTAAAAGCCACGGGTTTGGTCATAAATGATAAGAAATCTTCCATCACTACTGCAGGGCTCTCACTTTCGGAAGTGAACAGAGCAAAAGAGATACTCTCTTTTGAAGCAAAGTCCCTTCATGACCTCTTCAAATATCTCGGTTTTTTGCTTAAGCTTGACTCCTACAGGGTTCAAGACTGGTCTTGGCTTTTGGCGAAAATTGAGGACAAAATGAAACATTGGAGCTTTAAATGGCTGTCAAGGGCTGGCAGGTTAGTTTTCATTAAATCTGTTGTTTTGGCCATCCCTGTATACTGGGCTAGTCTCACCTGGGTGCCGAAATGCATTCTGCTGAAAGTAAATAAAATCTGCAGCAGGTTCTTATGGACTGGACAGAAGAAGGACCATGTTACTCCCTAGGTCGCATGGGATATGTTGGATACCTATACCAATAGGTTTCATATTTCATGATTGGCAAATACAAATGCCAAATATGCTCTGCTTTGCTGATACAAAGATCACATATTTCCAAGGCAAGGCAAGGTGTGTATATGCCTTCATGTTTACTAAATTTTGATGGATGGTCCAACAGTCTAATCTGGATCATGCCATGTTTCAATTTTCTGTTGTAGAATAGAGAAAGAAGTCTTTCCAAACTGTTAAATCTTGGTAGACCAATAGTTAGGTAGAGAAAACTAAGGCTCCCAACTGCTTAATCTGGGGCCTTGGAAGCAATAAGGGTAGTGCTAGATAGGCAATCAAAAGAAAAAGTCAGTGGAAAAGAAAAGGCACATAAGGGTCTGCAAGTCCAAGTGCACCCTCCAAGAAAAAACAAAAAAATGCTAGGCAAGTAGATGGGTAGGTAGATGGGGTTGCAGAAGTGGTGTTCCTTTCAAACTAAATCTTGCTGGTCAATACAAGGAAAGCAACACAATGCAGCATGTCTAACTTCCCTTTTTTCCTTGTTTTACACTCATTACTAACATCACTTCACCAGTTGTGTTTATGAAAGAATTCAAGGTTTTATGTTGGTTCTTGTTTCCTTTAAGAGCCACATTTCTTGTGCAAAATTCTTTTCATTTTAATCTACTCCCTAATCTAAGTTGTTTTCAAATAAACTTAGTGATATCACTCCTCATTCACCTTCTCCCTCCATATTAACCTTTAACTTCTATTATCTAACTCCCTATGTCACCCTTTCCCTACTATTATAACACCATGGTGTATAAACCCTAAGCATTATATAAATATCCCCCCCTTGGCATTATAGCCATATGATTCACTACCAGGGAATTAAATTGACATCTGGTCAGTTTAAGAACCCAGGCCTTACCTCTTCTTCTCCTTCAGAACTCATTTACCTATTCAACCCTTCATTTTGCCTAAGAAACCTTGGAAAAACCCATTTGCACCCTTAGACCCGCTCAAAAGGCAAAAATGCGTGGAAAACCCACTTTTTCCGCCCTATCCTAAGTTTGGGACCTATATGCGCTTTTATACAAAATTACATGAAAAAACCCATTTATCCAAAGTTTGAGCCATACGCGATTTTGCAAGGAAATATATTGAAAAAACCATGATTTTTGCCTTATCCTAAGTTTTGAACTATGCGTGACTTTATAAATAAATACAAGCAAAATCATACAAATTCATTAATATTTATAAGGGTCCCGCCGGGCACGAATCCCATGAAAAATACTTTTTTATTGCTCGCCCGATGTCGTATCGTCTAGACAGGTTATTGGCCCGTCGACCGTCCGATCAGGCGCTTTTCATCCAACGGTTGACGTGGATATCGGACCGGCCCCGACGTCCGGAAGATAGCGTCTGATATCTGTCAGAGGCTGACGTCAGGCCTCAGCCACGCGTCACCCCCACAGCGTATCAGAGCCCCCTCTGATAGATTCCCTTTCATATCATAAGCAGTACGATATGATACCGCCTGCGGTTTCCGGTTTCCACTAAATCGCCTGCCAGCGTCACTGCCAACGTCATCGTCGCGTCCGCGCCCCCGTTCGCCATTGCTCCACCTATCTGCCACCTCACCACCCCCGTGGACCACTCATAAGCCGCCACGTCACCTGATGATGTCATGCTGACGTCATCCGACCCTAACCCACCCGATGACGTCATGCTGACGTCATCCGAAAAAGGCGCCAATATCCCAAAAATCCATATTTTTGCCAAATTTTTGTGTTTTTTGCACTTTTTGCATAAACTGTTGTTGCACCTTCTGCATGCATTTTACGTCCAAAATTTGCACCAACCTACTCAATTTCGACTTGGAGACCTTCGGCGCGCCTACCCACCTGCACTCGTGACCCGGACTGTCAGTACACCAGGTATTTATCGCTGTTAATCCTCTCTGCGCCTGGTTTTATCTGCAATAAGATTAAATTCACTTAAAAACACTGAGAAACACATAATTCACCAGCAAATCCCTTCCGCCCAGTTCCCATTTGAAGTTGAAAGCTCGAAATTCACTAGCTAAGCCTTGTTTAAACAAAACTTTCACTAAGACCTGCATTCTGTTCGCGCAGTCGTGAATAAGAAACCCAAACCTACACCTAATTACTAAGAAAGAGCCTGTTAAAAACAAGTATTTGCCTTCTCAAGTGTTGTGTGCAGTATTTCAATTGCTACCTTTGACCCTTCTGCCCTCTGTTTCTCAGTTCACCTCTTCTTCCAAGCAATACTTTTTTCTGTTACTCAGCATAAGTAACCTAATTTACATACAAAACAGAGTTCTTAAGTAACCATGGAGACTCCAGTAGCACCTATGGCCCTCAATATTGCCCCTTTGAATGCCCCTCAGAGAGAATTGGAGTGGCAGCCTTTAGCAGACTTGGATTATCAAATCTCAGAGGACTCCCTAACACATAGCAAGTTCCACCTCCACCTGCTAAATGAATTAAAGGCAAAACATGTAGCTGGAATAGATATATTGGGCATTTGGGATTCCTTCCTCCCAATCTTCAAGCTTCCTCAGGTCAACCAATTCCCTGATCTAATTCACCTATGTGCTGTATGTTATGATCCCACTCAGAGAGCTGTGCTTGACCCTTCAGGCTCAGTTGTGTTCTACATCACCCCTGATGCGATCAGAGAGATGCTGCAATTCAAGATTGAGAAGAAATTGGTCCCCTTGTCTTTGTTTGATCTGATAAACCAAGGAGCTAAAATGTTGACAGATGCTCAGATCACAAAGCTGAACCAACTATTTATTAACTTTGATACTGTGCAATACCCTCCTATTTTTGCTGGTTACCTCAACCCATTGGGCAGAGCCCTTGCAAATATGATCAGTCCCATCCTGGGTTATAAATCAGTTGAGTATATTGATGAAACTGTACTGGTAATGATGCTCATGTTTTCCCCTAGCAAAGCTCCAATCTGCTATGACTATGCCACCTACGTATCAGACAAAATGCATGAGCAGTTTATGAACCTATCAAGAGAAAAGGTGTTCAGATACACCTCCTACATCTACCACTTAATTTTATACTATCAGCATGATAAATTTTCCTTTGTTACGAAAAGAGTGGATGCACAAGGAAATCCAAGGTCAGTAGTGTATTGGGCCTCAGTTTTTCACTGCAGAGCTTATTCTCCATACACTTATTGTGAGTTTATAGACCTTTTCATCCACCCAACCATGTCTCTGTTCATGCGCTCACCTCCTCCAAGACTAACAGATGAGATGCAGAAGATCCTTCAGCTATCCAAGGTGTACAACATTGGGGATTGGTATTTTTACCAAAACTACACCGTTATCAGAATATATGGTTGTGAGTTGCCCCCATACAGACTGCCCAAGTATGTGCCATGAGATTGTTTTCCCTTGAATACTTCAGGCAATTTGGGAATGCTGATGTAAATAACTTTTCAGGCAAAGGCAAGAAGGCACAACTGAAATTGAAAAACCAATTGGGCACTTTGTTTTGAACAAAAGGGAGGAAGGCTGGCAAGAGGCTGATAGAATGCTAGAAAGCCTTGGCCTAAAGACCAGCTTCCTCTGGAAACCTTATGACCCCAATCATTTCATCACCTTAAGAAGGGTCAAATATAGGCTGTCCAGTTATGACCATGTAAGGTTGCCTCACATAGAACAATATGCAAATCAATCAAAATGGAAGAGAGGAACACTAGAGGAACCTGTTACACAAGAAGAACTAAATGAGAGAGTAAGAAGAAATCTTCTTAAAATGGCTGACTTGGAACTTCTTGCACAGGTATTCTCTCTTCCAAGCCCTCAAGTAGGAGCAGCTGCCTCATCCTCCACAGCACATCAGGAGGCAGTCAAAACTACAAATCAAGCCTCCAACAAAGGCAAGGAAAAAGAGATGTAGCAAGAGCGGCCCCTACAACAAGAGCAGGTACAGCAAGAGCAGGTTCAACAACAACAACAGGTACATCAACAAGAAAAGGAGCAGCCAGGGCAAAAAGAGCAAACAACAGAGGCCCCAATGGTCACTGAACAGCAGCCAACTCAAATGGTGCCTCCTAGGCAAGAAACAAGAGCTGATGCTTTAGTCCTCCAAACCCCACAAAGAGAGGACATAAGCAGGAAAAGGGAGAGAGAGACTCCCCTCACTACGTCAACAACTCAGGGGGAAAAGAGGCAAAGATTGAACCCTTTTTCGGAAGAATAAATGCCAATAGGGCAATCTTCAGGTATGGGCCTGCCTAGCATGGAGGCCTCAGAAAGTTCCTTCCAGCGGGAACAAGAGAGGGCAGCAGGAGGAGAAGTTAGCTCCTCAAGCCAACAAAGAGGAGGTGAGCAAAGTATCAAGCAGTAGTTCAAGGATATTAAGAAGAGAAATGAACCCCTAAGGCTGCAATTATATAATCATTTGTTGAAAATGGCTCCCACCAACCAGCAAAGACTCATGTCCGCTTATGATGTTCACGAGGGAAAAATGATCATGAGCCATTTCATGCCAGCCATGCAGCAGCCACAGTCAATGGTCGATTACATCAGGACCAACCTTAAGGTCCTTGCCAAGGACATCCACCCGATGGATCAGATTGAATTACACAAGAAAACGGGTGAGATGGTGTATGCCTCCTTGGCAGACAAAACATTGATAAACTACAGGCTAGAAATAGCCTAAATAAGAAAACTGCACAACTTGAGTTGGAAAGGGCATCCTCTCAAGTAAAGGACAACAGGATCAAAGCTTTGGAGAACATCGTAATAGAGCTTGGGCATGATCCTAAGGATGTCAAAGCAGTGCAAGAGCTCTTGAAACTAAGGGATGCTGATATGGCAGCACTAAGGAAAATGATCAAGATCCCAACAACTCTTCATCCCCAAACTGAAGAAGTTGCCCAACTTAGACAAGACAAGGATGCAACAATTATGCTGGTAACACTGTATAAACAGCTCATCCAGACACAAGAGAAGTTGGAGGAATCAAAGGCTGCACTTCAGGCAGCATTGCAACAAAAAGAGGCAGGCCAAACTTCACAGCCTCCACCAGAAAAAATCAATCTGGAGGAAGCGCCTCAAACCACTGCCCCTCCCAGTCAGCAGACATAGCAAGCAGCACCCTCCACCTCAGCACCAACAATAGAGCAGGCTGAAAGCCTTGATATGCAGAAGCTCAGAAATGAAATTCAAGTCTTGGGAGGCCCAAATGTCAGAGCTAAATCAAGCCAAAGAAACTATGGCTAAGATCAATGAAAAATATGACAAATCCAAGCAAAATGTAGCTGAGAGAGAAAGAGAGGTAAAGACTCTCAAAAGAAGGATAAATGAGCTAGAAAAGGAGCTCACACTAGAAAACGTAACAGCTGAGCTCAAGAGAATCCTATGGGCCAATATTGGCCAATCATTCATAGACCAGTGGGAATACATTGAGGCCATTCATGATCAAATGGGGCTCATTGGAAAAGCACACAAGGAAATCCAAAGGGCAAGGGCATCTCTAGGCAGTATGCCTGAGGCTGCCACCAGAATGATAAATGTGCTTAATTACAGGACAAGCTCTCAGTTGATCAAAATGGGAATTGCCAACAGGACTGAGACCATTTCGATGGTTAAAAGGGTCCTGAAACTAAGAAACCTGGTACAGACCTTAGAGAGAAGAAGCCAGGATATGCAGGAAGACATTAATAAATTCCAGGACAAGTTCATAGCATTACAGAACAAAGGTCTTTCTAGCTTGATGGAGCCCTCAGGAAGACTACTTTCACATGAAAAATATGCCAAGAGGGTCAACACCTTTGCTACTAATCAGATTTCAGAACAACCCAGCACATCAACAGAATCAGGGCCAACATTAGGACAGACTCTCTTCAACAGGGTAGAGAGTTTATTCTTTATCATGAATGAAATCAACCACTTGTTTGATGCGCCTCCCAATTTTTATAAATATACAGAGGCAGATGAGACCATAGAGTCAATTTTGAGGCATCAATTGCCCACATAAGAAGTCTGGAATAGTTTGATACAATTACTGCTAAACCAAAGCCAGTAATTATGTTTTTTCCATTTGAAATATATAAGTTGTCATGCATAGGAAAATTTTGATATATCAGCATGTATGCAGAGAGAGGTTGAGCCAACTCAGCACAACCATTCGGCCACCATAGCAGCACTGACAGTTACAGGTGACAGGGCAGAAAAGCTACAGGAGGACAGAGCTGCAAAGACACGTCATTCAGCAGTTATAACAAAGCGTTCAACTGACTCAGTGACGTCCAAAGGTCGAAATCTTCTGATAGAATTAAAGAGCATTTATGTTGTATTAAAAGCTGTAATAACTTCCTATCTACTATTTCTGTACGAGTTGATGAAGATATTTTATTTCTCAGATGACTCAATGCCTGAGATATTTTGTATGAAACACTTCTATATATTCCCCCTCACATGAGTTTGCAGGGGTTGGACGTTGGATGTTATTGATATCTTTGATATAGTTTCTTTTACTATGAATTCTCAGAGAATTAATACAAAGGCGGTGGAATTTCCAAAGCTCTGTGTTGTTTTGATGCATTGTGGTGTTTAGCTGAAAGTTACAGGATTCCTACGTATTTCATGGCACAATAAGTTTTTCCTTACAACTCTTTGTTTTGTGTTTTGTTATCATTCATATCTCTTTCATACTTCTGTGCTTTACAGTTAATGGCAAGGAAAAAGAATAGTCCAGGATTTAATCACAGATTACCCTGAACTCAATCTAAGCTATTATAAGTGTTTTCTTCAGTTATAGTAATAAAGGTGTAATTCTTAACTACTACCCTTTCACGCTATATCTTTCATAGTGACTATTGTTTCAAGAATTCAAGTTTTTCTCCTGAAGAATATATCTCTTTCTCACACCCCAGCTTAGTGAAAAATTCTTAATTGCTTTTCACTGGTTGTTTTCATTTCACCATCATAATTTCAAGTTTGTTTTATGAAGTATCTAAATGGCCCTATAATCCCAGCTTCTCAAACTCAAGATTTCAACAACCAGTAGCCACGGACTCCATTGTCCAATGGACTAACACTATCTGCATATTTCCACTTCAGGCACAGAAAAACACCCTTCCAACCAAACATAAACCAAAACCCTTACTTCATAACTAGCCTAAAATCTCCGCAGAACAGAGACAAACCTTAAAGAGAGAGCCCTCTCTGATTATAGTTGGGCTAGAAGCTGTAATCCAAAGATTGGTTAGTGGTTACCACAGCCGTATTCCCTTGGGAGTCATAGGGAACAACCTGGGTGTTAACACCTCCTAAACCTCCAAAGCCCTCTCCCCCATGTGCTTTGTGTGATGATTTTAGGTATTCCACCAATAAATTTCCTAAGATTCCTCACATTAAGAATGTTGTATCTCACACATTTCCTGATTCTTACATTCATGAGGTCCATGCGACCTTACCCGAGTCTTCCGAAAAGAACACCACCTTACACATGAATCACCCTTGTGCTTTGTGTGAGAAGTGTAGACATTATTCCCATCATTGTCCCTGTCTCAAAGATTTTCGTGATACACTTCAAGTGCTTCACAAGTTAAATGTTGCTCATAGTGACTCTAATTCCACTTCACTTATGAGTCATTTCTCCAATTCTTTTCTAGGACACGAGGTTTCTCAACCCACCATCATGACTCCCCCTCTTGATGTCGAGATGATAGATAGTTCACAGCTTATTCTCTACCTTTCATCATTGATGGGATCAATCTTTTTAGACTCTTTAGGAGTTTCGTATTGTTCTTTTCTTGAACCTTCTTCTAAGGACACTTTAGTCTCAACATCGGTAGATGTCACATCTACTAGTCATCTATCTAACCCTCCTAATGATACACATGTGAACCACGTCTCTCGTGATGATTTTTCAGTCCATTACCCCTTACTTCTAATCCAATAATTTGAACCACGTCTACATTGCATCCATTACATTGCCCAAAAATGTATGGGTTAGCTAACATTCACTTTTTAGTGTCCAAGAGAAGCAATTCTCGCCAACCCTCTTAGTGCATCTGGTAGTGTCGAATATATTGCCACCATTCTTCCCCACGTTAAGGAACCTATACAGTCCCATCTCACTATGTATCACTATGGGGATGATCCACTTAATCATTCCTCCATATTCGCTCAAAAAACTAGTCCCTTAGACATTGTTGTTGGTCAACCACCATGTTGTCTAAGTGAGCATCAATTCACTACATCCAAAGCCACTCTTTGGTATGGTGACACCATGTATGAGAACCCAATTTAGTCCATTTTACCCATGTGTACAGTGCGAAACGATATTGGTAAGGATTGGTAATCCACCATTTCCTTTCTCCTACTAAATCTATCCATTCTTCCCATAATAAGACAACTATAACAACAAATGGTGACACCAAAATAGTGCATTACCATATTATGTATTTGAATATCCATCATATAGTGTTTGGAGTCCACTATTCTAAATGCATTTGGAATTTCCATAGCATGCTACATACGGACATACAAAATTGGGGGGAAAATATGCACTTACCTCTACTTATCATCCTTTAGAGACTCTTGTTCTGGTAGGTCTGAATGCTCGAATTCCTTATTTGAGCAGTTGGAACACAATGGCACTCCATAAGCCCATCCAAATAGGGGCATCATTCCCACCTTTGCATACATGATAAGTCTTTCCCATCATCATGTGATGGTGTGCAATATCCCATGCTTGGGGGCATGATGGCCACTGCCACTTTCTCACTTGATGAACATATGTATCAACGTAGATCCCAATGATTCAGGCATTGTAAATTATCCTTTTTTCCTTGGATATTTTTTCCTACTAGTCTCTCCGGTGAGGCATGTACACATCACATATCGTATATGCTTGATACCATATATTAAAATATTATTCTCTATGACATACCAAACTTACCACCCTGTCCTCATGTTTGATTGGTGGGTAGGGATGGTCCTAGACCTTTTCTAGTGTTCATTCCCTAATTTTTATTCCGTTAATTCTTCACCAAGAACCATCCTTCCAAGAAGCATTAAGGCCATTTTTGGACAAATAAGGCCACCTACCTGAAAGTCGTGGATCCAAAATTTGATGGTAATTTTGTGTGATATAAGCTCGCTAAGATTTAAGGCCTTCTCCTCCTCTCCAAATTCTCCAATATCTCACTTTGAAGATGAACTGGATTTGGGGGAAAGGAGACCCTTATAGAATTTTTTTTTTTTCCATTGACCATTATGAGTGAACCATACCTCAGTTTGAAAAATCATTAGCATTGTTGGAAATCTCTCGCTGAGCTCTATAATGGGTCTTTCTTCATTTTCGGTAATTTTAAACTTCATTACGAAGCTATTTTTTCCACGAGTTCTCACTTTGTTGCCTCTCAAAACCAAATCTCTTCATATGAGTCACTTATACTCTTGTTTCATTATGTTGTGTCACTCCTTGACTTGTGTGTCTTGGTTCATCATGAGTAGCCATTATTTACTTATGTTTTATGGTCCCCTTTGGGTGTTACCCACGTGGTAATATTATCAAGTCACCCTTGTTAGAGCATCAAAGATGAGTCACCTTTGCGTTGATGAAGTCTGTTCAGAGTCCCATAGTATCCTGTAATTGTCCATCATCCATTATTGTGTCTCACTCATCCCATTTCACTCATATTTGGCCTCCAACTATACTAACCTCTCTTTGAAAAGCCTTCACTTGGGTAATTGTGTTATAGTGTTTTCTTCTCAAAGATGTACGAAAAGAACCCACTTAAGATTGTGGATGATAAATAATGTCAACGATATAAATGTCTGCTAAATATTGTAGATCTGTACCAACTAATAGAAACAAAACCTGCCAAAATTCTGATCTATGCCACAATCATAGTTAAACAACAAAAGTAAAAGAGTAATAACTCCAATCATCCAATGGAAACTAGATATACAAAGAATAGTTTTATTAGAACCCCTATGAAGGGAACAAATAAATGTTACCAGTCCCCCTCTATGGGATGGGTTCTTGGCTATCCTCAGACATCTTCAGCTTGTGTAGAGTCTCTCTCTATAATGTATAAATCTAGCAAAAATATGGTGTGTGACAATGAAAATAATCAAAGTTACAATAGCGAGTGCAACAATGAAAATAATCAAAAGTGAATAATGGATGAAATGCCCTATATTTATAAAAAAATATTAAGTTATCCTTGAATAGTGAGCAATAATAAAATATTAATGATCTGATTCTTGCGATAACCACTTCGAATATTTTATTATATTTGGTTAGGAGGGAAAAGTATTAAAACTTTTATTTATAAATAATAAATAAATAAATGATTTATTTATCATCTAAAGGAATTAGTTAAGGAATGATAAGCAAATAAGGATTGATTTAGTTATTCCTAAGGGATTAGTCAAATTTGACGAAGATTAATGATTAATTAGTGATTAATTAATTATTCTTAAGAGAAAAATAAGATAATTAATGATTTATCTGTTTATTTTTCATGATTTTGTCAAATATGACAAGGAATAAAATTCGAACAATGGTTTAATTAATTATTCCTAGAAGAAAATCAAATAATGGTTATTTATTTAATTTTCCTTCATGGGTTTAACTATAAATTACTTATGAAAGGTGGTTTATTAAGTAATTTGTCGTAGGGAAAGCAATTTTACAATGGTAAAATTGGCTTTAATTGGTGTACTTAGATCCATCTAGTAAATTAGGCTACATGATTAATTTTTGGGTGATAACATATTACCCCCCAACATACGAGTGTTAGGAGAAAAATGTATGACCGAATTACATTGCAAAGACACAATCAATAGACAACACAAGGGAGTCACAAAGAGAGAGAGAGAGAGAGATAAAGCTGAAGCGAAAGGTAGGAACAGAGGGGGAGAGACTAATGCAAGTCTTCTTTTATGTTGTGGTACTGGACCTTAATGAGGTGGGGGAGGCATACCCATACTCGGTGAGATAGCTTAGCGAAAAAATAATTGTTCTCCCAGAAACATGAAACTGAGCAATGAAGTACATGCTAAATGGTACATGACATGCTGGCATAACAGAGCCAAAAAATAATACAATGTGTCCCATATACATAATGAGCCTGGAAAAACATCAGTGAGGATTGAATACAGTAAAATCTTAATACATGAGATACAAAGGTCCTTCCCTAAAAATGGGTGGGAGGGAGGGTAAAACAACTGAAGAATCCCTATTGAATAGGGGAGGGAACTGCAAAATGAATGGATCATCTAAAGGAGATGTCGATGCTATGAACACTCTGATCGGTAAGAACTGAACCCATCAACTCTATGGAACTTAATTTGAGGCTATAACATAATAGGAATGTAAATGGGTATGTGGGGCACTACCTGAAGGGCCGCCCCTTATTGAGGTATGAAATGTCTCTCACACACCTAGGAATCACTGGTACAATTTGCTACATCACTGGACCATCAAGTGTATGAATCACGAACATGAAACAACCAAGCCAAAGGGAAATAATGAGTCCCTCTACTCAATCTAAGGCACCGAAAAATAATTGAAGTTGGAACCAAGATACACCGCCCTCTAGGTCGCTCTCCTGGAATAAATGAGCTGATGCAACAGAATAGGGCCCGAAATATATGAGGCAATGAGGATGCTCAACTAAGGCTCAAGGGAAAATAGTAATGTGATGGATTTACTGACACCATGGATAATCGAAAATGTGTGACTGAGGGACAAATGAATGACTTCCCTTGTTAGAGCATAAAGTGCATGGTTGACCTGACAGTGACTGAATCAACTCCGGAGGGGATGGGGATAGTATGACTGGAGGCCAAAATGGGTAACAAAAGATGAATGGTATGTAAATATGGATGGAATACTATGAAATTATATAATGGGACATGAAACAGACTCGATGGATGCAAGGGAGACTCATCACGGATGCTTTGAACAAGGGTGACTTGATCACACTGCCACATAGACTAGGCCCAGTAGGAACCATGAAAGCATGAGTAAGTGATGGTTACTCATGATGAAAATCGACAAATTGTACGAAAAGTATTAAGAGTAGGTGGAACTAAAATACAAGTGTTGCTTTATGAAGAAATTCGATTTTGAGATGCGACAAAGTGATCCTTCTTGGAAAATTGACTTCCTGGTGAAAAGTCAAATCATCAGAAACCCAGGAAAGACTCGTTATTGATCTCGATGAGAAAATTCCAATGGTGCTAATGGTTTGTCAAAATGAGCTACGGTTTGGTCACAATGGGCTATAGAAAAATTTGGGATTTTTCTATGAAAGAACATTTCCCCTCCAATTTGAATTCATTTGCTAAGTGAGCTATGGTGAATTTGGAGAGGAGGAAGAGGCCCTAAATATTGTGTATATTGTAGCAGACAAACTAGCTGTTAGAATTAGGATCTATGAATTTTGGGTAGGTGGCCTTACTTGTATAAAGATGGCATTAATTCGTCTTGGAACAATGGTTCTTGTTGAAGTGTCAAGGGAAAAGGAAAACAAGAATGAACTACTATAGGATGTCTAGAATCATCCTCACCCACGAAGTAAAACATGAGGATTATGTGGACATAGAGTAGAATATTTGAAGATATGGTATCAAATGTTTATGATATGTGATATGCATATGGCTTATTGGAGAGGCCGGTAGGACAAACTATCCAAGGAATGGGAGGATAATTGACCATACCTCGATCCAGTGGGATCTAGGTTGAGACTTATGTTAATCCATTGAGAAGATGGCCATGGGAAAACCACCATGCCCCTAAGCACAAGATTCTCCTCGCAGACATATGTGATGGAGGGTACTCATCTAGTATGCAAAGGTGGGAATGATGCCCTCTACTAAGAGGAGTTTGTGGAGCACAATTGTGTTATGAGTGCTCGAAAAAGGGATTCAAGCATATCGGCCCAAATTGGCATGAGATCCTCTAAAAGATGATAAGGAGATGTAGGGGCCTATGTTCCCCCTATATGTTATCGGTGTACTAGATGTATTTAGAGTGGTGGACTCCAAACATTTATATGATACACAATATTATTATGCATTTTTATATGACGAGGATGGGTCATCATGTGTTTTGTTTACGGTTGTATTCTGTGGTATACATGTGATAAATGTAAATCTAGAATGTTATTTGCAATGGTATCTACATAGTTATTTTAGGGTCTAGGAACATGACTAAAAGTAATGGTTTCAAATTCACATACCAACAACTTAAGTCATAGATATTTTCTTAATAGGACTTGGTTATGCACACGATACAGAACATTCAATTGCATGACAAGTAGCAAGGAATCTAAATGAACATGAAGATGAAGGATGCAATGAGCAAGAGAATTGACTAAAAAACCTATCACTACATCATATTCAACTTGGTTATTGGTGGCAGATACAATGCACACACTATTTCAAAGGACTAACACATCCAAGGGGGTAAAAATGGCCCAGCATCCCGAGGCTAGATTCCGGGAGAAGCGATCCGCACTGTCTACATGACTGATATATGGTGTGGATGATGGATCCATCTGAAAAGTGTAAAAATAAATGGTTGAGATGATGAAATCTACCTAACTTCATGGTAGAAATAAGGGCACACAAATAAAAGGGATATGTTATGAGTGACATTTGCTGAGGTAGAGTGCATTGGGAGAATTAGGAAGAAAGTGGCCTTATGAATCCTCCAAAAACCATGCCCTCATGCCAAAGTGCAAGGGTAATCAGGGGTAGACATAACTTCCATGATGTGCTAATCAGACTCGAAGATAGGCATGCAGGAGGAATACTGAGTACATGATGCAACGATGTAACCTGGTGCATCAACCTGAGAAATAAGGTTCGTATACACATAATCTTGAATGGTAGATGACGAGCTAGTAGGTGCATCAACCATGTACATCGCAACATACCCAAGGCTTATTCATATGAATATCCTTATTCTACTTGGGTTGGATGTCTTCTTGCTAGTTGTTCGTGTTAGGTTGGTTCCCTTGGGGTTCACTAGATTGATTACCTTCATCAACCTCATTACCCTTTATACCCTTGCCCTTATTCCTCTTCTTCAAATTTTGGGGATTTTTCACACTCTGTTGTGCAAACATTTGACACTAAGGGGGTAGTGGATGCTGGAGCTGAGGATGCATCAGGGGTTATGGCATTAAGTATTGAGGGGTTGGAGTGCTTGACTGTGCAAAAGGAGGAGAAATAGCTCGGTAGATAGGTTGGATGTCCTGAAAATATGTTGCTAGCAGGAGGGACATAAGTGTTGGAGGAATTGGTGGCCCCCACGGATAGCCATAAAATTTGTTGAGTATATGGCGAAGGGTGTGAAAGGGTTCCAACGTTAATGTTGGTGGCATGAGATGCCCCTAGCCTATTTGTGCTTCCAGGATGAGGGAGGTTAGGAATGATGGTATAGATATAACTAGATTTCTCATAAATTAGGTCATATATTAGAGCAGTTTGGAGAGCTTCTTCCTTGGTATAAGAAAAATAGGATGAAACATATTTTCCAATGGGTGATTAAAGGCTCCTAAGAAACCAATCTAGATAGAAACGATCTTCGAAGGGTAGAGCACGGCATGTGCTCCTCCTTCGACACCACTCTTGAACATGGTCGGGAAAGGCCAGTGGCGGAGGACTCACTGAATGAGGTCAATAGCTCGGTACTATTTTCCTATTGGAGAGGTAACTAGAAATATGAAAGGAACACTTTAGAAAGCGTCACGAAAATGGAATGAGATGTGGCGGCTAGTCTACATACCATTTCGTAGCATCTCTAGTGAGCATGCATTGGAATAGACGAATATGAATGGAGTCATTGGTAATTGATTTGGACAAACACCACATGTGGAAAGATAAAAAATGCTTGGTAAGATCCTCTTGAGCATTACCCTCAAATTTTGGGATGTCAGCGAGAAACATAGTTGACATAGAAGGCTAACTAGTGTTGTGGTGTATGGGGTCATTTATCAACTAGCTAAAATCCAGTAGACTTAACCCAACCATAAAATGACCATGGGGGTTTTTAGCATGGTAACTGAGATTGTTCCACTTTATGTGATCACCAGGATAGAACCAGAGCCAACACTAGGCTGGTTTCCTGCACCAGTTGTGGGTCCAAACATGGTGAGGATATGTGTCAATGGAAGCTTAGAATTAGATGAGGAATCAGATGAACCAGGAGAAGAGTCGGGATGGGGATTCAGATGGCGATGACCTTGAATCCAATAGGGAGGCCTAATATGCCCAAGCGAAAACTGGGAGTGAAGGCCTAATAGTCTCCATGACAAATGCCTTGGTGGCACAATGGTGGTAAGACACATGTGACACAAAAATGGTGAAGGGAGATCAACAATATTCCTTTGTCTGGATGAGGGGAGACAAATTTAGTATGTAAAGTCTTTTCTTGGTGGTGTAAACCAAGTTCCCTTCACTTAAGGTGTGGTTGTGTGTGCGAGTATATTTATTGATTAAGCCCAGATCATGTTTATAAAAAATAAAAAAGCTTGCTGAAAATAAACTAGAATCAACAACAAAAAATGAACAAAAAATAAATTAACTAAACCCCACCCAAATTGGGTTTGCAAACACTGTGCTGGGTGGTGGCTAAATCGATGGAAAATACACTAAAATTATCAAGAGATCTAAATTTTAGTTTGACTAGGATCAAGTGACACTAAGTTACTGTAAAGTGGTGCAATAACAACAAAAAACTAGAGAGGAAGATTGCTGGAAAAGGATAGGGGGAAGGGTGAAACACCTAGGGCAACCGATGGGACCCTAAAGCCAAGGACCAAAAAATTTTTAATATGAGACTATGGATGGTGAAAAACTATCTTTATAGATCTGAGACAAAAGGGTACATATTTGAAAATTGTGGTAGAAAGTAATGTAGAAACTCAGACTACTCACTCAGCTAAACTCCTCCTATAACTGTGGAAGCATTCTAGAATCCCTATGGGGGCTAAATTCCACTTTGACGAGTAAATAAGAGTAGATCAAGGCGTAAGTAGGATGAGAGAGAGGTCAAACTGCCCAGTAGACAACTCTCTGAAGACCTAGAAACATATGTAACAAAAACCCAAAAACCCAAAAATCCCAGGTACTGACCTGTTTTCAGGTGATATTGCACTTTTTGAGATGAAAGGTGCACCCTAGAGTCCAAATCACACTTTTTGAACTAAAAAGTGTGATTTATGCTCCCCAATCCCCAATCAATAAATCTACAAAAAAATTGGTGCCTCTGTTGTCGTTGGTTCTTGTGACCTACGGAAAAGACCAAAAAACTTGCGGAAGTTAGAAATTTAATAGATCTAGGGTTAAAAAACTAGGAAACATTAAGAGAATTGAAACAAGAAGAAACCCTAAGCTAAAAATCAAAGGTCACCTAGCTTTCTGGATATGAAGTATAAAACCCAGTGGAGTCGCCAATTTTGTGATTGGCAACAATTAGAAAGTCCCCAGTGGAGTCACCAATTTTCTTGTAGTCTTTTCTTCTCAAACATGTACGAAAAAAACCCACTTAAGATTGTGGATGACAAACAATATCAACAATATAAATGGTTACTAAACATTGTAGATCTACAACAACTGATAGAAACAAAACCTCCCAAAATTATGATTTATGCCACAATGATAGTTAAACAACAAAAGGAAAGAGTAATAACTCCAATTATCCAATGGAAACCAGATATACAAAGAATAGTTTTATTATAATACCTGTGAAGGGAACAAATAAATGTTACCAGTCCCCCTCTATTGGATTGGTTCTTGGCTATCCTCAAACATCTTCAACTTGTGCACCCTCTCTCCTCTATAATCTATAAACCCAACAAAAATATGGTGTGCGACAATAAAAATAATCATAGTTACAACAGTGAGTGCAACAATGAAAATAATCAAAGTGGATAATGGATGGAAAACCCTTCTATTTATAAAACAATATTGAGTTATCCTTGAATAATGATCAATAATAAAATATTATTGATCCCATTCTAGGAATAACCACTTGGAATATTTTATTATATTTGGTTAGGAGGGAAAAAATATTTAAACTTTTATTTAGAAATAATAAATAAATAAATGATTTATTTATCATCTCAAGGAATTAGTTAAGAGTAATAAAAAATAATGATTTATTTAATTATTCCTAACAGATTTAATCAATTTGAAAATAATAATAAATTAATTAGTGATTAATTAATTTTTTTTAGAGAAAAATAAGATAATTAATTATTTATCTATTTATTTTCCATGATTGAGTCAAATATGACAAGGAATAATAATTGAACAGTGGTTAAATTAATTATTCCTAGAAGAAAATCAAACAAATACTGATTTATTTAATTATTCTTCATGGGTTTAACTATAAATTAATTAACAAAGGTGGTTTATTAAGTAATTTCTCACAGTGAAAGCAATTTTACTATGGTAAAATTGGCTTTACATGGTGTACTTCGATCCATCTAGTAAATTAAGCTACATGCTCATTTTTTTGGTGATAAGGGAAGTCATGAGTCCACCACTCATGTCCTTCTTCTATTATCATCCCTGGTGTCCGTCTATTTCAAAATTACTATCCCTCATGCCTTTGGTGAGGAATCATCATTTCCTCAAATCTAGCAAGCCCTCTTCTATTCCCTTCATCATATCTATTCCATTCCATAGGTCTAGAGGGTGGTGTACCTTGGTTACACATTTCATCATTGTTTGGTGCCTTAAATCAAGAAAAAGAACCATAATTTTCCTTTCACTTGGTTGTTTCTCACATGATCGATTCCATCTGATCCTGGCATGATTGAGAATCATACACTTGATGGTCTAGTGATCTAATAGATTGTACCAACATTTCTCGGGTGTGTGTGAGATGTTCCAGAAGTCGTGACGGGGTGACCCTTCAAGAAACCCCCCACATACCTAGATATCAGAAGATCATGATCTAGCTTTAGTTGCAGTTGTGTACATTTGACTAGCTCATCTTCAGTCTCTTGTGACACCCACAACATGCATGTCTCCTTCAAATGCTCCATTTAAATATTCAAAGCCCTTTCCACTTTGATAGATCTTCTTTGGTTCCCCCCTCACCATGACAACTTGAGGGGCCTTTTGTCTCATGTAATGAGATCAACAAATTTTATTGTATTCAGTACTAGCTTTTGTTTTTCTAGGAACACTATTTATATGGGGCTCATTATATCATTATAACATTTTCTAGCCCAGATGATGCCAACATATCATGTGTCATGTATGTTGTTTCTCAAACCCACACTCCTGGGCACGTCATTAATATTTATACTCATTTATCTCGGCGGCTATGGGTATGCCTTTGCCACCTCATTTGAGATTATGTACTTACCAATAAAATGAGACTTGTGTCAGCTATCTAGGTATCACCCCCTCCATTTTCAACCCTTTCTTGCCTTGCTCTCTCTCTCTCTCTCTCTCTCTCTCTCTCTCTCTCTCTCTCGCTATGAATCCCCTTTTGTGTCTCATGAAAGTGTAACCTACAATGTATTTACGTTATACAATAATCTCCTGACACTTACGTTTGGGGGAAATTTGTTATCATCCAAAAAAGATCATCTAGCCATTTCTTACTAGGCTAATTGAAATACACCATGTAGGATTAATTTTACCATTGTAAACCCACTTTCGCCATAGGAAATAATTTAGTAAACCATTTTTCCTAATTTATTTCTCATTGAAATTCAAAAACCCCAATGAGAATAATTCAATAAATCATTATTTATTTCATTTTCTCTAGAAATAATTATTAAATAATTATTTCTTAATCACTTTTGACTTAATCACCTTCGAATAATTAAATAAATAACCATTTACTTATTATTCCTTATTTATTCCATATTTTCATTATGAGATAATTATTAAACCACTATTCAATAATTACTTCCTTCTTAATTCTCACAAAGTGATTAATAAATCATTTTGATTTGTTAATTACTTCAACCAATTTCGAAATAAAGATATTTGACCATTTTAAATATCTTTCTCCTTTCAAAAAATATAACAAAGTATTCACAACGGCTAAATTTTGATGTAGTTAACAGTATTTTGTTATAAATACAGGGTTTTCTATTTAGTCCTCACCATGACCATTTTCATCGTCATCATTGTTGTCTCACTACATTTGATCTCCCACTTGATTTCAAGCCATATTTTTATTTTTTTCCCATTACAAGATGAGAGAGAAGCATGCAACCAAAGCACAAGGACAAGAAAATGACCCATCCCACAGAGGGGGAATTAGAGACACATGTTCTAGTTCCTCCTCACGAGGTGTTTTAACAAAGTTATCATTTGATTAAGTCCTCCATTGGGTTATTACAATTTAATTTCTTGTTTTTATATGTTTATGTTTGCAATATCTAGTGTGTTGCAAGGTTTTTCTTCATTTTCATTACAGATCTGAAGCATAGAAACCACATCTTGTTATTAAGGTTGCATGTCACTGGAAATTTAAGTGAAGCATTATTGGTACACATACTAAGATTTTTCCTACCAATATAAGACATCAAGCTAAGAATTATGTCATTATCAACGATACTCTCTATTTCCTTGGAGTGGATGCGCTGTTATTTCTATGTCTCCCTAATGAGGAGGTGGAACGAGTCATGAATTATTTCCATAGTGGAGAATGTGGGTGTCATCAATCTGTATATGCCACCACCTGGAAAATTTGTGTGTCGGGCACTTTTTCCATTTGATATTTAAGGATTGTATCACAACACTCCACAAGTGTCATCCTTGTCGAATGTTTACTAAGAAAATGCACACTCACCCTACTCTTCTTCACCCTATGGCTTCTATTGGACCATTTACTAAATGGGGCATTAACTTTATGTAGCGTAATCCAAGATCATCGAATGGAAACCACTAAATCATTGTAGAAGTGCACAATAGGGGAATTTTCAGGTCTAAAATGGGCCACCTAAGGGAGATAATAAAATAACAGTTAAAATAATAAAATAATATTTATAAATTTGTAAAGGAAAAGAAAGGAAACTACTTTTTTAGTTGTATTTTCAACTTATCTCCTTGTAAGGTTTACTCAAATTTTAAATGTAGACACCCATTGGATGTGGAATTAAATTCCACATCCAACAAGTATTTAAAAATTTGGCAACTTTGGGATGAATTTCACTTAACGTAAACCCTAAGCCCCATGGAAATCCCATTAATCCATAAAGACATTTATATATGCTAAGGAAGAATTATGAATTGGTCAAATAAATTATTTGAGTCGATAGTTTTAAAAAGGGGTTCTTGGAAATGGTAAATTCAAATTCAAATATTCCCTCCAAAATTAAATGTGAACTTCTCAAGAGGAAATGAGATTGAATTTTTTAAATGGACACCCCTTATCTCATTGGAGAAGGGATCATATAACATGAATACTCAATTCTGTTTCTCGATATTTTCTCTAATATGGTTCACATATATATTTATGGCATTGGCTCATAGAGGTTCCAAAATAGTTTGCACTTTTTCTTCTATTCGATTATCTATGGTCAGAATACTTTTCACTTATTATATTACAAGACTTTACTCTCACATGATCTCTCTCTCTCTCGACTGCATAACCTCTCTCACTCTCTCTACAGGATAATAGTCACATGGTATGGCATCATTTCACATCCTTGGCATGACATTGCATATAAAGTCTAATGGCTTGCACCTGATACTCTATCTCATGGCTTGCACTACCAATGTATGGTTTTCTCTACAACTAACATTACAATTAATCATCTATGATTCATGGTTCAAATTTAATTCTCAGTTCTATGGCACTCGCTCTTTGGTATGGAACCCATTTAATATAAAGGTACTTTCTCACTGTATATGGTACTTTCTCACTAGATGGCATAGTCATATTATATTGTAGATGACATAACATTGTTCCAATAGTTTGATTGATGACATAGTCATATTATTGTTACAGTGGCTTTAGTACAACCGTTTTGTTACACTATATGATGACAATGACATCACCTTTCTTTCAACTGTTCTCTTGAGTCTGTGAAAATTATTATCCCTTGATGTATGTTTATTGCAGTGTTCTTGCATAAAAAAATATCTCTACATAACATTAGTTTTGTTGAGAATTTATGGCCAATGATAGTATTGCCTGACAAACTATTAGCATGGGCATATTGGTATGGCATCGTAGAGCAGTATGGAGTATTGATATGGAAGAATCATATTGGTATTTATGTATTGCTATATGGATAGCCCTTATTACTTGTAACCCTAAAGAGCAGCTCAAGTTATGATACAATGATGTTTCAATCCCTCTTCTTCATGAATTGAAGCTTGTTCACAAAGGAAGTTGTGAAAAATATATGTTTAGGCCTTAGGTTCCTTGATGTGAATGATTATCACTTATGATATTGTACTTTGTATCTCAGTCGAAAAATTGATGAAATCTAATAAAATAGGAAGAATTTATTCTCAGTTTCCCCCTTATGGCATCTTTCCCTGGTCTCCAACCAATCCTAATGTCTATATGTGTGATTGATTTTCTTCTATTGATCCTTTATTCTTCAATGAATTGTTGATGATATTGTTCTTTATATAAATTTTGTAATGTTATGATGATGTTATGGAGTCAATTTGAATGAAAAGTATACATGAAATTATGAAAATAAAACAACAATATATCCATAATAAAAATTAATATGGTATCAAAATTGGGTCGAAGAAAATTCACGGATATCACCCCTATGAAGACAATGTTGATGAAAGCGAGTGCTTATGATGGAGATATAAAAGAATGCTACGGTTTGAAGGAAACCCTAGGAATTGTTATTCTAGTAAGAAGAGTTAGGGTTTGCTAAATAGCATGAGATTTGGGTTTGAGATAACCCCTTGATGCATAACGTGAAGTAAGGGTTCGAAAGAAACCATTCGAATATGCTTGGAGAAAGGCCTAGATATGATTATCTCACAAAAATATAAAGTTGGTTTACAAATTGATTAATGAGAAAAAAGAAGAATTTTGTTTATGGCCATAGGGTTAGAACATAAAATTCTTAGTTGTAGCCACATCCTTGATAAGTTGCTTCATGCAGCTAGAGATGTATACAGCCACACTCATGGTCACTAGCTCTGTGTTGTTGTGGCTTACGATATTTTTGCTAGTTGGCAGCTAGCTTTGAGTGTTGACCATAGGATTAGAAACCCTTGTTTGTATCAAATCTGCCTATTGGGCTCATCTCTTAGATATTGTTTGGTTGGTTTTGTTGGATAACCTCTTGAAAATTCAATAACCCTAGATGGACTAGTCTCACTTGGTCTTGCATGTTTATTGAAAATATTGAACACAACATTGATAAATGGATGATGGGTAATAATTACTCTTAAAAGTTAGTTCAATAAAGAGCTAATAACCTCTCATTAAAGATAAGTACCTTCAAGATTTATGTTGTTTCTTTATGAAATTACTCTTGTTTAGATTTATTATTTAGATTTTTTCTTATTCAATTACTTCTAACTTCCTTATTAAGATATGTTAAGAAGATATTTCTTGAGGATCATGTAGATGCTAAATGATGTGGCAAAGGAAACTTAGTCTAGAAAGAGACAAACTAGTACTAGAAAAGAAAATATAGTGTTGGAAGAAGCTAGTGTACGGACATAAGCTAGAACAACATGTAATATTTACAACTATTGATAACAATTCATATATTACTAAAATTATCTTAATATTAGAAGCTATACATAGTATATTGTTTCCGTGTTACGATTTAGTTGTGGATGGAAACTTAATCCCTAAAGTATGATGAGAATATCACCCTCCATAATTACTTAATTAATGTCTGCCATTCACATACATATTTAAGCTTGATTTCTGATACTTATTATATATTGATGCACTTTTTTCATTTGCATAGATGTCATGTGATTTTGTAAAGTAAGGCAAAAAACATTGACTTCGATATGTCATAACTTGATATTGTTGTCAATGCTTGTATATTCTTGATAAGTGTGATTATAAGATTAATATATTGAGTATATTCTTGATAAGGTTATGATATGATTGCTTAACAACATAGTAAATTTGGCACTATGATAAAAATGTATGGTCTCACTTTATGATGTCGAGACTTCTGGAACATTTTTGTATGATGTGATAAAGAAATGAAGATGTGACCATTAACCTTTGGTGGATGTTTGCTAACATGGTCATATGTCACAGTGAAGTTGTTGATGGTGACTTGTCATGACTGTAATATATTATAATATATTATATATATATATATATATATATATATATATATATATTATATATATATTATATATATAGATATCAGAACCTGATATATTTGGACTCTTTGAACTGAAAATTTTGTTGATGCATGACAATAATATGATATACAAGTTGATGTCTTGATTGGTAATGATTGAAGAGGAGTCCCATATGGAGGGAGAAACCATTGATGAGAACCCAATTCCTATTATTATTTATAGTCAACGAATAGAAGACTTGTTGAGGTCCTAACTTTCCTCTTTTTGGCATAGCTTTTACCATCACCTTCATCTTTTCCATATGTAATTTTGCTACATTTCCAATATATAAGGTCATATAGGACATGCTAAGGCATAATAAAAGGTATCATTCATTTATAAAATATAAAATATAGTTTCTTTATGAAATTTATTTAAAACATCTCTAAGGATTCTGAAATGTACAAATTACATATCTAATTATTCTTTCTTGGCTACATAGGTTCCTATGAACATGACAGAGAACAAAATATATGGATGGATTCCAAATGTTAAGCATATGGATAACCACCTATCATGCCTTCCTAGAAAATCACAGAGAATACGAAACTTGGTAATCAAACCATAAGTTAACGTTGGTTATAACAGTCCATCCTTGCATAGAATTTGAAGGTGGGTTGTTTTATCACCAAGAAGCTGTTGAATCAAGCAAGAGAGAATCTGATTTTAAGGGGTTAATGTGTCGATAAAAATCCTTATCATGATTTTCTATTCTTGTAGCAAATCCTGAGAAGTCGATGTCCTAATCCAATTCAAACATTTAATTTCCAATCATCAAACTTGCCTTTTCACTTTTATTTCTTTATTTATTGAGGATTATTCATATAATAAATATTTCCTCAACCTCGAATATGTGTAATATTATCAAGAGCCTTAGGTTTGTAATTGTTTCTATGAAGACCCCGTTTTAATAAATACAAGTCCTTTGTTCCTATTCTACTCCAATGCATTTGTGATTAGTTCGTTGATATGTGTTCTTTCATTCTTGCACTCAACACAAGGGCCCCTGAAGATTTGTAAGCTAGCACATACATTTAAGATTCATTTCTTTCCAGAAAGTTATTTTACTTTCGTTGCAGTTAGCTAGATGTTTTGTGAACCATATATGGTCTATTTTTACATTCAATTCACTCATTAATTCTTTGATTGTCATAGGATTGGGCACTCAAATAAATAAATAATAATAATAATAATAAACTCCTTCATCGGTTGGTTACTTGAATTTTTTCATAACTTATTCTCAAATTTATTTTTATGGTTAGATCAACTCTCATTAAGACAGTTCACACTAGTAATTTGTAAAGATTAGCCATTCATTTCTTTTCAAATTGATATCAATTTATTTTAAATTTCATTACTGGTACGATAGTGAGTTAAATTATTCAAATCAAGTCCTTTACTTATTCAATAGCATATACTTTAAATTCTAGAAAAGTAGCTTAGAATTGAAATCTTGCAAATTACCTTAGACTCTCGATTGTATAGGGTAGCATAGAATTTTAAGTATGTCTAATAGTATAGTATTTTCATTTTTCACAGTTAGAATAGATTGTTAATCCATGGGGGCTTCACTTGGGGAGCAATATCATACCACATGGGTTCATATTGGGGTATATTTATTGAGGGAAAAATGACATAATATATTGGGGGATATATAGGGGGTAAAGGGTTTTTATAATGGAAAATATAAAAAATGGAGCTTAATGTTAATGAAAATATATAAAGGGGTGTAAAAAATGTTAATGAAAAAATGGATACATACAATATCTGGTGAAAGTAGGGGTTTCTAAATTGGGAAGCTGTATTGGGTTCATATTGGAAGGGGGTTAAATAATGTGACTTTTAGAGGTATTTTCCAATATGTAGTCAAATTAAGGGTATTGTTTGATATGTCGCGAACACACGTGATATGTCAGAGGTTCCCTGAGTGAATCCCTCGTGTGTTAATCTCATCTTTGTAAAATAGTAATTTCGATTCCTAGATTCATTTTCTTTGATTTTATTTTAGTCTATTGATGTTGGCTTACTGGGTCCTGATCTAGGTTCAGAGTTAATTGTGCCAAACAAAACCATACACTACAGACCCTTTCAACATTAATCTGTGGTGCATGGATTGAAGTCTCACTTGAAGCAGTATGGGGGGATGTTGGAACAAATTTTCCTCACCTAGAGATCATTGTGATTCCCTTTCATGACCCAGACCCACCTTCGCACAGATATTTAAGCCCTTACGACTTAGTAATGTAATTTCCCTGAATTGGCCCCTAGACCTTCGCGAAGGTCTATGATCAACTTTTGTGGACATTTAGCAAACAAATTATCTACTTACATGCATCATAGATTAGTCTTAGATCAGAATCCACACAAACTTGCTTCTATGCCTACTAAACTTAACAAAAGGTATTATATTCTTCACGTAAAAACTTAATATGCATTGCATTAAATTAAAGAGATTCATCAAATAGATTAACACATCAATATGTCACTAATTCATAAAGACATTTCTTCACAATAAGATATATTGTAAAAATAATAGTAGAAAGAAACAGATAACATATGAATTTCTCCAGTAGTCTTCTTTATTGATCTTTAGTACAAGATTACAGATTCAAAACTTCCCTGTGCACTCAGTTATAGGTTTCCATGCACTTAGTTGCAAACCCTACTCTAGGCCTCTGTGCACTCTGCTGCATAGTATTTTCCACCTCTAAGACTTACTTCCCTATGCTAACTCTCTAGACTCCTTCTGTCGTACCCATAGAAAAAAGACATAGGTATGCCTTAGACTCTCTAAGACACACCTATTTATACAATCCAATGATCTACTGACCATGGGTAGATCTTCCAAAATCGGCTCAAGTTTACATAAATGAGGGTAAATTAACTTTTTCACTTCTAACTAACTATGCACTCCACATCCCCAGTTTGCAAAGACTTTACATCAAAACTTGGGTTTTTGTCCCAAAACTGACCCAGGGGACCCCATCACAACAGGCCCGCAATACAAAGGTCATGACTTATGCATGAGTCACTCGGCTGGTGTATTGATATTGTTGTCAGGATCCCCCAGCTCCACCTGTACAACTTCTACTTTATCCGCACTCTGCATGGCTACCTGCTTCACAAGTTCGACCAGATGCTGTGTAGCTACTCCTTCGCTGGATAGCTTGATCTTTTGTTGTGTGAGTTGCAGGTTCGTCAGGTTTTACTGAATTTTGGCTAAGACTTGGTAGGCTTCTTCCAACCAAGGATCCGACCTAGCCTTAAGCATTGCCTCTTTTCTCTGTGCTACTTCAACTTGAGTGAGGAGTTGTTTCCCCTCCTACAACTTGGTGAGGCATTGCGTTGTACCATTGGAGTGCATCATCACCTTAACCTATTCATACTATTTTTGGAGCTTGTGGATCTCTGTAATCAATATATGCATGTTGGGATATTCCTATAGGGTTGTGACCACTTTCATGGCCTGTTCAAACAAGGCTGCGTAGTCAACAATCGTGGCATCCATAGTCGCTATCCCTTCCTTGATGGCATATTTGTGTTATTCGCTAACCTCGAGCAGAGTTGAAGGCTGTGAATTGAGCTCCAACTCTGTGATTTTCATATTGAGTACAAACTAAACTCTAGAAACCTCTTCCTTTACATCGTAGATGCCTGTAGTGAGTTTCTGAATCTTGGCCTCTGGTTGGGCATCCTGTGGTATGTGCAACTCCTACATTATTTTGCATGCCTCTCCAACGTGGCTGTCAACTGGGCATTCTATGCCTAGATCAGATCTCTTTCCTTCATAGCCTACGTCTCCTCGATGAACATTTTCTCATTGTTTACCTAGTACTTTTTTATTAAACTGAGAGTGCATTGCTCCCACGCTCTCAATTCCACTGCCACTCCTATTTCCAGCACATGAAGAAACTTATTAGGGAGTGCTACAATATTAAGGCCAATGTTCTTCAGGGTGGTAATGATGATATTGTCATCGGTTGGTTCCATGCTAAGGCATCATTCTGGGAGTGCAATTGTTCTAAGATCCACTATCCTAACCAACTCGGTAGCCTGACTTTTCCCTGTCGCCAGGTTCGTTTGTGCGGAACCCACCTAACCTATGCCCACCTATATTATACTGGTCTCAGTCTACAGATTACGCAAATCCTTCTGAACATTACGTAATGACTGCATGTATTCTTTCTTGAATTGCTATAACAATTTGGTTGTAGTGTCGCACACTTTTTCCCTGATCTCGTCAAGATTACCCTTCGTCAATGTAATGGGATCCACCTATGGTTTAGTCACCTTTGTCTTCTTCTGGGACCCCTCCTACTACTATTCTCTTAGCTTCCTTACCTGAAATGGGGTGCTCTACCCCTCATCACCTCCAACACCCTTTCTCACTACTCTTCCTTCTTGGTTTCAGGCGAAGGGGATTTACCACTTTATTCAGAGTCATGTTGTTCCTATTGATCCTAGTCCTTTGCAGCACACTCCTTTTCCATTCAAGCCTTCTCCTTGGCCTCCTTAATTCATTTTCTAGCCAATTTATGCATCGTGTGCTTCGATGCACCCTTTCGCTTTTTCTCTACTGAGCTCTCCATGCCTTTTCTGGTACATGCGGCCAAGTCGAAGGGAGTAAGCCAATCTGATGGCCAACACTTGATGAATTTCTATATGCCATCATTAGTGATGAGATACGGCAGATTGAACCACTTCTACTATGGGTCCTTCCATGCCCAGATGTAAATGCAGTGTAAGTCTCACTTGAACTTAGCATATTCGGACAATTATTCATACAAGTTTGGGGACAACCTTGGGCATCCATTGATGGCCATGAGGAAGCTCAACTCCATCAATACCAAGAAAATATTCATTTATGTGACCCACACAGTGCCCTTCGTGGCCAAGACGAAGGAAAAATATGCAGCCTCCAGAAATCCTGCCTCCATTGGAGGAAACTTGCTATCCTTCGGTAGCTCCCAAGCAACCAGCACAATGGAGAGCAACAACCATGTAGAGTGGAAGGTCTCGCTATCATCTTTAACCTCACAACAATTTGCAAGGAAATTGCCACATAAATAGTGTGACTAGTTAAACTACATTCCCTCCATGCATTATGTAGCTAACGAGATCACAGGCGCATGAACCTCATATGCACGACACTTCCTCATAAATGTTCGGCTTGTATATAGATAGAAATCTTCACCGCATGATTGTTGATTAATGTGATGGAATAGTAGTGTGTTTTCTTGATAAGCTCAAATTTCTTTTTCATGCTTTCTGCAAACTCTCTCTCACTTGTCTTTGTGGCAAACTCCTTGGCCAGATTCAAACCCTCATGCAATAGGTGCATGATCCTATGGATGAGCATATCCATGATGGTGATAGGTTCCCTATGACATAAGCACCCATCATGCACCAAAGTAAGCATTTGCCATATACAGGTGGTATTAATGTTAGACCGGTGGTAGTAAGGCACGATATATTCCATATGCATCATAGCTTCTACATTGTAGACCAATCGAGAAGGTGTCTGACTTGTTAGTGTTTTGCAAGAAGTCCTATACGCCCATAATACAGTCAGTACGTGCATGTCCCAATCATTTCACTGCACATTGCAAATATTTTACAGTGCATTCTCCAATATCTTATTGAAGGCCTCAGCTATTCCATTAGCCTGAGGATGATATGGTGCACTTTTCTGATTGTAAACCTGGAACTCTTTGGCCAGTGCACTGATTGTTTCATTGAGGAAGTGCATACCGTGATCACTCATTAGTACTTTTGGGCAACTGAACCTGGTTAACATGTACTCAAACAAGAAATTCATGGTTGTAGCCCTTGTACAATCCTTTACAAGCTATGGCTCCATCCATCTGCTCAGATATTCCATCATGATCATGATATAGCGCACACCTATTTTCTTGCCTGGGGCTGCATCGGTCTGACAAAGTCAATTGCCCAATTTTCAAATGGCTACAATGGCACTTGAGGCTTTAACGGCAACTCATCCCTCCATGATGGTCTTCCCATATTCTGACAGGCATCGCATGCCCTATAATTTACTTTAGAATATTTATGAAGTGTAGGCCACCACAACCCTACATGCAAAATCTTTTGCACTGTCACTTTTCTTGCATAATGTCCTCCTATAGCTCCTTCATGAGCTTCATTGAGGATGATATTTCATTCAAAATCAGGCACATACCATCAGAGTATCTTGGTCGATCCCATCATCTATAAATGTCCTACAATTACCGAGAAATCGGGTGCGCGTACTAGTAAATCTTTCTTCTGATGACGGGTGTATCCTTTTGGAGCCATCCCTATGGTAAAAAATTGGACAATATCTGCAAAGTGGTTATCATCTATACGCACTATGAAGAGATGAGTGTCGGGAAACCCTTCCTCCAAATTAGTATACTCCTCCCTTGTTTCAATTCATGACAAATGGTCAGGTCCTGCATTCAACCTTCTTGCCTTCACAATTACATCAAAGTCATATTCTTGAAATAACAACAACCATCTACATATTTCCCCCCCCCAAGCACAAGCTTATTCACAAGATACTTCAAGGCATAATGGTCTGCGTACATATTGAAATGTCTACGCAAAATATCGTGTCTAAACTTTTGGAGCACATACACCATAACCAATACTTCGCACTCTATCGTTGAGTAATTCTTCTGAGGCTTTGACAAATTTCTGCTTGCAAATGCTATAGGATGATCCATCTCTCCTTCACCATCCTGTGTTAGCACTGATCCCAATGTAATACATCAGGCATCAACTTGCACATGGAATTCCTTCTTCCAATCCAGGAAGACCAAGATCAACACGGTAAACATTTTTTCTTTCAATCCATCTAGATTGCACTGACATTCTTCATCCCAATATAAAGTAGTGTCCTTCTTTAATAGCTTCTCCATAGGCACGATAATATGGGCATAAGCCTTGATGAAATTTCGATAATATCCGCTATGGCCTAGCATTGCACAAGCTATTTGACACTCCTTGGGGCCTCCAAATTGACTATTACCACGATCTTGGAAGGGTCCGCCATTAGTCCTTGCTTGCACACCACATGACCCAGGAAAATTTGAAAGCAGACACAGAATAATCACTTATTCATGTTCATCATGATCTGATAACTTCGCACATATCCAACATTATTCATAGACTGGCTACATGGTGCTTTACTAATCTAAACACTGTCGAATCATCAAAATATACCTCCAAGAATTTCTGAATAAACTCCTTGAATGTCGGAATCGCTATGTGAGAGAATATCATCAGTGCATTCCTAAGTCCAAATGGAATCACTGTATACTGGAAGTAACCCCATTTCATTGTTAAGGTTGTTTTTCTCCTATCCTCTAGTGCAATCTTGATCTAATGGTATCTAGAGAACCCATCAATGAAAGAGTAGGTCTCCTGTCCTCCAACATTATCTAGTACCTCATTAGTAAATGGTGTCGGAAAAGGATAATGGAAACAAGCATTATTAAGCTTCCTAATATCTATGCAAATCTATATTTCTCCCTTTTGTTTCTTTTCCTTCACTACCATTGGTCTCACCCAATTATATTCCTCCACTGGTTCAACAATTCACACTTGAAGCATGTTTTCCAATTCCAAGTGGACCTTTTCCTGGTATTTTTGGTTAAGACGATATGGCCTCTTCTTAATAAGATTTACGTCTAACTTCAGGGTAATATTCATCATGCCCAAGTCACCTATGATGCCTTTCAGGTTCGAAGCGTTTATAGGAAATAAATCCTCATATTCGTGGAACAACTCAGCAACTTTATCAACCATGGCATCATCCTAGTAATCCCCAATATTCACAAATTTTGGCTCTACTTTAGTATCAATCTTCACTTGCCTAATCTTCAATGGTGCGACAATGTTCAAGTTTTCTATCTGCAGACCTTCAACTGCATGATGGCATTCTACCTCTCGAATATTGATATCCTTAAATCCTCATCCTCCCCTTCAGCAGTCACATTAAAGCATTCCAGTGCATGGCATAGATAGGTGCTCTAGTATGGTTGAGCAAGCTCCAAAGTGTCCTCTGGTATTGTGAAGATCACTACCTTAACCTCCTATAGAGCTTGATCAATTCTTTCGATGCCATCTTCAAAATTGAAGGTCATTAAGAATCCTTACCTTAATATATCACACTCTGTGGTTCCATGGAGGAGCTCCATTTCCAGTTACCAATTCATAGGGATTATAGCCAGAGTGTGATAGAATAAAGGCACCCATTCTAGCTGCGGCTCTGTTCCATAAAATTTAGTCCATTTTGCTAAATGATCATGCAGATCATTCCTCCCATCATATTTCTCAGTTAGCCAAACTTTTGGGTGACCAAATCACAACCTCATCATTCTCCTATAATCGTGCCTTCATCAAAGTTGTCTTTGTGCGTACCCCACCACCATGAGGGTGCAGCGTGTAGCACCAAATCGAGCACTTGAAAGTGATGATCCTCTTGTACTTCTCTTTCAGAGGCATCCAAAAATTTGTCTATGTCAGTTAAATCATCATAATATGGTAAATTTCTTACTCTGATGACACATCGTGCAGTGATTTAGTCATCATGTTGTAGCGTAGCGTAGATACTCCATGCAACCTATTCTACCAATGTTCCAATTCTTCATCTGAGTATGAGCTATTGGAGCTTTCACAATCCCATGCAATCCGTACATTAGTTGTCATATTAATCCAATCTTGGTCTCACATTGTAATTTTATAGATATGATCCAAATCGTCATCACTGTCCTCATAGTCGCAGACCGGTTCATTATAGCACAGTCCTTCTAGAGGGTCCAATGGTAATACCATGGAGCAATTTCCTTTCAAACAACATTTTCCACTTCTTCAAATTGATTACCCAATTCATATTAATATCCCAATCAATTCTAAGGAGTGCGCGGCATGGATTTTTGTCATTAAAAATTTATGTCACTTCAAAATTAGCCAGCGCACTCACGCCTTCTATATCTATTGCAGCTACATGTGGATGTCCCATAGGGATAATATTTTTTTGGTTCACCATCCTCAACTAAATTAGAGACCACTGTAGCAGAAGTCTTCCCATTGTCAGCCACATTTATTTAGGAAAAACATTCCCATCAAACCAAGATCCAAAATAACCTACTCCATCTCATAGTCTCCTATTTGCGTCATGAGCCTCATATTGCACCTTGTTCTTTCCCTACGTTTACGAATATTTTGGACTACGTGGTGTCCCTTAGGAGTATTCTCTTTACCAACACACTTGTTTATAACTCTTGTATCCCTTTCACAACCTTGCTATCGCGTACCAGTTTCATAGAAGTCTCTAAGAAGGTGGTAAGCACAAAGGGGTCAACCTCTACGGGTGCACTAGTTTCTTGTAACTTTTCTTCACTACCTGAGGTGGATTCTGTAGTAAATATTTTCTTTGCCTCCATAAGCATCTCCTTCACACGTTCTAGATCAAAGCCAACTTCCTTTTCTGGGGTCTTACAGACCCACCGACTTTCCTCGGGTTGTTTTCCTTTATGATAACCAATTGTTATTTCACTTTTTAGCATCATATTCACTTTTGAATCTTCCTTGTAGGGCTCAACCCTCATCACCTACAAGTTCTGGGTAGATTTCTGAGGTTGCTCCTTCTTATCCTACATCTTAGCTATCAACATAGGGAATTCTTGTATTGTGTGGCCAAATTGAGTACAGTATTGACATGTGGGGCTTGTTTGACTCGTGTTCTCCCATGCATAGTGTCCTGGGGTTCCAAAATTATAGCAGATGACTTGTCCATGACCTCTATGAGGTTCTCCCCCTCCTTAGCCTCGTCCACTCTCCCGATATCCTTCGCACACTCCCCTAGTGCGTTGATCTGAAGGCTAAGCTTCTTCTTGCATTTGATACGTAGGTGTCCTTTCCATTATGAATTCGTAGCTATGGTAGTGGCGCTCAATGTGCCACACCGATTTGTAGAAATTATAGAACAATTGTTGTGGTGTCTGCACAAAATTTTGTAGCAAATGACAATTATTTGTTACATGTTTTCCAGCCAGCTGAAAAATAGCACATCATATCGTATGCCTCGTACTTGGTCCTGCTGGAGCTTTCTGCCTCAGGGGCATTGGTTCCCCCTTCGATATAATTCACGAATATAGGGAAATAATTGTTATCATGCCCTTGACTCTTACACTTGAGGCACTAGACTTCTTCGCGCACCTCTGGCATGGCGTCCTTTTCTTTTTCAAGCTCCCAATTCAAAATAGAGGTTTTGCAACTACGACTGAAATTGTTGGACTCCTAAAGATCCGTCCTGAATAGGCATTTCATGCAATGTCATCACAATTTCTAGAGCTTCTACTTGAGTTCCTATCTTTTGCTACGATAAAGAAATCCTTAGGTGGGATAGGAGCGAGGCTATAAACCACTCCCGGTGTTGACTATCTGTGAGATGCATATTAGCTTTGTAGATCACGCACTTCAATCTTTGATTTAACTCCCAGGGCATTTCACCAGCCCTCATCATGATTTCCTTAAATTCAATCGCTGATTGCGAGTTAGACTTAGGATTACCGAATTCTTTGTTCAAACCGGTTGAGTGATTGCTAATGACACTAATGGATTATTGGTGTAGTACTTAATGTACCATGTCAGTGCGCGATTTTGCAGAGTGGTAACCAAATATGACTTCTTTATATTATCATCCATAATTTGTTATGATTTCGACATAGCCTTTGCAATAATCAAAAACTGATCTACATCCTCACTTCCTAGGCCCTTAAAAAAAGGCAACTTCATTCTATTTGACATGTTGAACAGTGGTGGTGGTGGTGGTGTGGGTGAAGCTATATGCTATGGAGGTGAAGATGGAGGTGGTATGGATGGACAATGTATCTGCAAAAAACCCTACCTTATCAACGGGATAGTGCTTCGTGGTGAGGATTGTACTGCTCCTTCGTCATCAATTAAAGGAGGTCCAATCAACAGAATATATTTAGGACCTTCTTTCCCTTGATTTCTAAAGATTCGCCCACTTCGCGTAGATCCAAACATCAAGGCAATGACATGACCCATTTTTCACATAAGAGCACATTAATCTAGGTGTTCAAAGATCTTATATACTTACCTCGTAGTCCCTTGAAGAAGCGTCACTCTACTTCATTGTAACTGACTAAGGTTTCAACTGCGAAGTCTGTAACAAATTCTCATATAACCCGATCAAGCCAATAGTCAATATCACATGCAATATTATATTTAGAGGGTTCTAACCTCTTCACTTTCTTGAGAGTCCACACTATTGGACCGTCAAGCCTTCACCTTTCTTTTCCATTTGCCAATTTAGCTATCCACTCATATAGTCCAATCGGGAAGGTGCAGAAAAAAATTTAATGTATTTATGTGTATAAATATTTGTCTAGCAACTGCTCTTTTTTCAGGTGTGGATTTATGTTCTCTTGTGCCGTGAATTCATGGACCTTCCTACACAACCGCTTCTCAATTTCATTTTTGGTTGGATTCCAATGATGTGACATCACACATCTACTTAAGCAGATCATGGTCTCAAAAACTGAACACTTTGTTGGCTTAGTGGGTCCTGACCTAGATTCAAAGTTAATTATGCTAAGAGAAACCCTACAGTATTGGCCCTTTCAGGATCAATCTGCGGTGTGTGAACTAAAGTCTCACTAGAAGCAACATTGGGGGATGCTGGAACCAAGTTTCTGCAACCAGAGATTAGTGTGAGGGCCTTTTATGACCTAGACCTACCTTCACGTAGATCTCTAAGCCCTTAAGGCTTTGCACTATAATTACCCTCAATTGGACCGTGGACCTCTGCAAAGGTCTATGATCATCTTCTACGGACCTTTAGAAGATAAATTATCTACTTATGCGCATCATAGACTAATATTAGATCGAAATCCACACAGACTTGCCTCAGTGCCTAATAAACTTAACAAAAGGTATTATATTCTTCTTGTAAACACTTAATATGCATTGTGTTCAATTAAAGGGACTCATCTAATACATTCATGCAACAATACATCATTAATTCATAAAGACATTTCTTCACGAGAAGATATATCATTAACATATGAATTTCTGCAATAGCCTTCTTTACTTACCTTCAGTATAAGGTTACATACTCAAAACTTCCCTGTGGACTCAGCTGTAGGAGTCCACACATTCAGCAGTAGAATCTATTCTAGGCCTATGTGCACTTAGCTATAGAGTCTTTTCCCCCTCTAAGACTTACTTCCCTGCGCTAACTCTCTAGACTTCTTCTATCGTACCCATAGACAAAAGACATAGATCTGCTTTAGACTCTCTAAGATACACCTATTTATACAATCCCATAGTCCATGGATCATGGATAGATCTTCCAAAACTGACTCATGTTTACATAAACAAGGGTAAAAAGCTTTTTTTACTTCTAACTAAGCATGTGCTCTGCATCCCTAGTCCTCAGAGACTTTACATCTTTTTATCATACTTTACATCAAAACTTTGGCTTTTGCCCCAAAACTAACCCAGGGCACCCCATCCCAATAATTGATCTTAGAAAAATAACTTGTGTATGACTTGAAAAGAGTTAGTCTTCAGTAGTTTGAATTTTACATATTTACTTTCAGTTTAAAATACTCAATAAAAAATAAATCTCCTACCATAGATAGTTCAATACACTTGACAAGTACACAAACCCTTGTTAGACAACTTCATGACATAATTTAACTAACAATTAAATTACCAAACATTTTTGGTGTCATTGTCAGGGAAGTGTATAGGAATTTATTTTTTCTTTTGATTTACATATCATACTAGATGCATTCATTTTCTATATGCATAGTCAAAATCATATTAAAATCATTTAGGATACATCTATAGAGAGTGAGATTCTAGATATAGGGTTATAAGTAGAGGAAAAGGATGTCATTCAATACAAACATTACCAGCCACCCCACATTACATAAATTTTGAGGTATAAAATGGGACTCCTAAGGAATAATATAAAATAATAGTGGAAATAATCAAATAATATTAGATTACATCAACAAGGTTTAGAGGGAAAAAAGAAAAAAACTACCTTTTTAACTCGTATTTTTAACTTATCTCGTTATCGTTTTAATCAAGTTTTGAGGTGGAGAAATTTTTCGATGAAATATTTAAATTTTCATCCAAGGATAACCCATGCTGGATTCTTTTTATGGACTCTGCTACACGAAAAATGAGAAATACATGAAAAAACATGATTGCAATCATGTTTTTTTTTCGTGTATTTCTCATTTTTCATGTAGAAGCTTCCATCAAATGTAAGAAACATGGGTACTCCTTCGATGAGGAATTAAATTCCGCATTCAACGAGTTCTCATTCTTGAAATTTGATTAAAACTATAGGGAGATAAGTTGAAAATAAGAGTTGAAAAAGTATCCTTTTTAATTTTTTTATTTATTAAATCTTTTTACTTTTTTACTCCAAGAATGGTGAATCATCCCCCATGATTGATATCATCATCCTTAATCATATTGGTTCTTATAAAGTTGATTTTGGTTATACAATTTTGTTTTGAGGCCCATTTTTTACCTCAAAATTTCTCTAATGGCTAGACCATGCAGTTGCATAGCATCCACCGACACTCGCATTCCGTCCATAGTAGGTAGACATATACTACTTGAAGTGCATATGTATGAAATTCAACCTAGGGATTCGCCAACTTCATGTATAGAGGTTGTATTTGAAGAACCTACATACCCTTGAAGGAGTCATATTACTCTCTTCAATAGGTGAAAAACTCTTCGGACAAGAGTCAAAAGTAGCTAGTGAAGAAGAGGAGGAATCTCTTTTTACATGCCATCATTAGAAGAACCAAAGGAAGAATTGGACAACCATATTGTTGAACCTTATATTATCTCTGAGGAATCTACAATGGAAAGAGAGGGAGAAGGAAAAGTACACAATTGAAAGGAAAGGCCAAGGATTAGTGAAGGAAGATGTAGAGAAGGTAACAAATATGGTTGAGATGGTAGAGGTGGAAGAGGAGATGAGAGATACTTTGATGAGGATCCTTTGAGATTCCTTATCTTATATAGATACATCACTACTAGCTTGAGAAGATTTCACCATCCATCCTTCATAAATTTCATGGGTTAAGAACTGAGCATCAAAAAAATATTTTTTAGTTTGATGTATCATGCATATCATATGATTATCTACTTAATACTAAAACGTTGAAATTATTTTGAGCCACTCTAAATCATGGAGCTCTTAAGTGGTTCATGGGTCTAGGAACACATTCTATAAAAACATGGGTTGATATGAAAAGAATTTTCCTAGAAAGATATAGATATGATTGTATGCATAGTGACCTTATGGATGATGTCTTTAAGATGGTCAAAAAAAAGGATGAAAAATTATGGATTTGGTCGAGAGGTTTTCCTACAATGTCAAAAGGGATAAATTCCATAATTTAGATGAAGAGACATTAAAAAAATTTTTGTTAAAAAAGATAAGGGATGAGTAAATTGATCTTCTTAATTTAATGGGTGAAGGAGATGTCTCTGAGTTTTAGTTCAAGGAGATTTGTGAGTTGTGCAAAAAAAATTCAAGAGGGAAATAAAAATATGCTAAGAACCTGAGAGATACATTGATGTATAGGTGATCAAATACGCATCTCGAATAGTAAGTATAGCAAAATTAAGAAATTTTCTTGACAACTTTAAAACAAATATCCTTGGGAATCTTAATGAACAACTAGATACTTAAGGATACAAAAGAAGCGAAAAGCCAAGAATACTACATCATCCATTTTTTATCTGAGATGTAGGAAAAAACATGCTTTACGGGAATGTCCTCTTCATAGTGTTGAAATATGTGTTAAATGTGCAGAAAATCATGATACAAAAGAATGTCCTTCAATACCTCTAGTTAAGGATGCCTTCTGAGATGAAGCTGGAACAAGTCATGTTGAATTAATTTGCTTTGTTTGTGCCAAGAGACCTTTGCATCCTTAAAAAACATGTATGGTACAGGATCCAAATGCTCAATATGAATTATATGCACAACCACAAAGAAACTGGAATACACCTATGCCATGGCAAACTTAGCCACCTTAACCCCAAAATCCATCTTGGTCACAAGGTTGGCAAAATTCTTATGGTAGGAATCCTAAATGTCCTCAATTTCAATAACCATAACCTCAATACCAACTTTAGTATTATCCTCCTCAACCTTCATAGCCTACTCAACCATAATTCCAACCCTAATTATCTTCAAATAAACAAATTTCATTGCCATCCACAACATTTCCTCAAACATGGGTTAGCTTAGTTGGTCAAAATCAGTGCCTCACCATTTGGGAGGTCACAGGGTCCATTCTGCCAAAATCACTTGGGGTTAGGCCTTGCTAGTGTGCCACGGGGCTATATTCACTTCGGGGTCAATCAACTGAGTTTTTTTCGTGGACGTAGTGACCACCCATTGACCAAGGTGTCCATGAACCACCCCCAAAAAAAAAAAAAAACCTACATGGTCAACCATTCCCAAATCCAAATAGTAAAACCCCTCAATAACCCATGTATAATGTTTTAGGTTCAAAATTTCCAATATACTATGATAGATCCTTTAGGTCTAAATGATGTCAAACTTATATCTAATATATTCTTGCAAAATAAATCACCAACAATTGTCATCCAATAAAATAAGGATGATAAATTTCTTGAAAACTCGCATCTTTTCATCAAGAAAAGACACATCCAAAGGAATATGTTCCTACATAATTTGGTGACAACCAAATAAAATCAACTCCTACAATTCCTTTAGTAGAACATTCTCCTGTTTCCTTACCTAATCGCCTTTTTCCTGAAAAGCTTCAAATTGATAAGGGAATAGAAAGGAAAATCATTTTACATGTATATAATATTCTAGATGAATTGAAAAACATTTGCATCAAAATTCCTTTACCTCAAGCTATAAAGGAAATCTATATTTTCAAAGACAATAAAGGTGTTCTACATTAAAAAAACTAAGAATAAAAATAAAAGAAATTAAAAAGATTGAATTGGTAGGAAAGATTGAAGATATTATGATGGGTACACCAATAGTTCAAAAATATATATCTCCATGTATCCCTATTGTAAAATTCACATCAATGATATCAAGATACTAAACACTTTGATTGATTTAGGATAAACCAATAATATCATGACTAAAAAAATGGGTCAATTGAAGCTTCATAATCTTCGATGTACACCAATTTTAATGTAACTAGATGATAGATATGTTATTAACCCTAATGGTATATTAGAATATGTATCTATATCTTTATATTCATGGGAATATCCTATTGAATTTTTTACTTTTTCTCCCAAGGATAATTTAGGAGCGCATCCATTGATACTTGGTAGACCTTGGCTAGATACAAATAATGCATTTATAATTTATATATCTAGTGATATGTACATTTGTAGTGGTAGTTCCACTAAGAGATTCACATTATATCCATATGTGAAAACAATAAGTGAAATAGAAAATGGAGTTTGTATTGATGATGATAATGAAGACTTTGAGGATATTAAACCTTTGTTTAGTTTTTCACAACTTGATGAAGAAAATTAATTGATAAATTTGATGAACAATAATGACTCCTCCTCATATTGTGAATGAGATCAAAGTTTTCATGAGCATCATATTTCCAGTGCTGGAATTGGATACGTCTATGTTAGAGGTAATCTCTAAAGTTTCAGTTCCTACTTATCAAATATATTTCTAAAGTTTTATTTGCTTTACAAGATATTATTAAATATTCATAGAAAACTTCACAAAAATAGCTTCTCCACTATTTAAATGTGTTACAAAATTTTGTGATTTTGATTGGAAATTTGACTACCAAAAGTCATTTGAATCATTGAAACGAAAAATTACTAAAGCACTAATCTTAATAGGGCCTAACTGGTCTCTCATGTTTCATATTTAAATTTATTATTTAGATACAACTTTAGGAGTTATAATAGGATAGAAAGACTTAACTTCTTATGATATTTATTATACAAGTAAAAAGTTGACTCTTGCAAAGTTAAATTATATAGTAACAAAAAGGAGTATTTATCTATTATTCATGCTATTAATAAGCTTTTACATTATATTACTAGTTATGAAACTTTCTTTCATACATATTGTTCTACTATTAGATATTTAATGAATAAAACAATTACTAATGGCATGAATACTAGATGGTTGTTATTATTACATGAATTCAATATTACCATCCTGGATAGGCCAAGAAAGGAAAACACAGTTCATGATTTCCTTTCTAGGATTCAAGATGATAACATTGATTCTCTTGTAAAGGATAATTTTCCTGACAAATATATTTTTGCGGTGTCTACTAAAACTCCTTGATTTGTGGATATTGCTAATAATTTGACCATAATAGAATTTCCTCCACACTTATCAGCCATAGAATGATATAAGGTTATCAAGAATAGTGCACCCTACTCATGGATAGAGGGAGAATTGTATTAAAACTAGCCTGATTAGATTATTCAAAGATGTGTTGAAGAGGATTAAGTATCAAAAATATTAAAATATTTCCATCATGAACCATATGGAGGACACTTCACTGATAAAAGAACTACATAATAAGTACTTCTTTTGGGATATTATCGACCTTCTCTTTTCAGAGATGGAAAAGAAAATGTCAAAAGATGTGATAGCTACCAAAGAATTGGAAAACCCATTCCATCAGATGGCATTCCTCTAGAATCTCAAGTACTAATAAAGCCTCCTAAAAAATGGGCTCTATGTCTTCTTAGTCCAATCAATCCTCCATATAAATAAAACAGGTATATTCTTGTTTGTGCAAATTATGTTACAAAATGGGTTGAAGCTAAGCCACTTCCTTTTTCTACTAAAAATGTTGTAATTTCATTTCTTTTTTAACATATTTTCACTTGTTTTGGTGTCGCAAGGGAAATTGTGATAGATTAAGGTGGTCAATTCAAATCCAAGTTGGTGTAGAAAACTATGGAACAATATAATATCAATCATCAAAATTATAATCCATATCATCCACAAGCCAATAGGAAAGTGGAATCTACCAATAGGGTGTACTTCAATCAGTAATGAGCAAGACTACACACTTGCACAAAAAAGACTAGGGAAAAAGGCTTCCAGAGGCACTTTGAGAATAGCACACCACATGGAGAAACACTACATACACCTTATGATCTTGTCTATGTGAAGTAGGTGTTTCTTCTAATTGAAGTCCAAGTGGACACCTTGAGAATAGTGGAAACATTGGGGCTTGATTTATCTAAAGCTGAAAAATAAAGATTAGCATAGTTGAAATCTAGATGAGATCAGACAAGATGACATAGAAATAGTAAACATAATCCAATAATAGAGAACCAGATGACATAACAAATTCTTCAAAGTCAAAAACATAAAACTAGGTGACTATGCTCTTCCTTTCTATTATAAGATTAAGCATTTTCAAAGAAAATTTTAGAAAATTGGAATAGTCCCTATGAAATAGACAATTTTTTTTTTAGTGGAGTAGTTAGAATCAAGGCTATTGATGAAGAAAAGGTTATGTTCCTTGTTAATGGGCATAGGTTAAAGTTTTATCATAATCCCTTCAAAACAGAACAATTTGCCCAACATTTGCAAGAGAATTGTGATTTGAAGTTAGTGAGAAGGGAATATTTTTCTTCTGTGTCACTGAAAGAATTGTAATTTCTATTCTTTAAAGAAAATGAAAAGAATATCAAGATAATAATAATAATAATAATAAAAATCATAAATATGAAAACGAGAATTGTTGGCTTTTCTACGCAGAAAATCTTACCTGAAAACCATTTGGTCCTTGGCAACTTTGATTTTAACATTTAACTTTTCTTTTTCCCACTCTCTTTTATCCGTCTTTTTCTTTGAACAACTATTCAGATCTTTGAATAATTTATCTACAAAAAGAAACATCATTAATATTTTTAGAGTTTATCGACATTAATAAAACTCAAGAGTTACCAGGATCAATGCAGATTAGACACATCAACAGTAACAAGTTTTCAAGTAATTAATTAAGAAATAGCTACAAAATCTGCAACATTTGATAGCCAATTTGAAATTTTGTAGCCAATAAATAAACTTGCAAGCATTCAAAACTTGAGACCACTCCAAATCTACCAAAATTTCCAGACCTACAGAAAATTAGGACATTAGTGCCAAAAGGTATACTCTAAGTTGTAAATATAGAGTGTTAGATTAATTTTCATTTAAGGAGCTTTAGGTTTATAATCTTATGGAATATTTATGATACACCCTTTATAATAATGAGTAAGATTATTACCTTATTTATAGTCCTATCCATCACTCACAGTAATTTCCATACCATAATGTAAAAATACCCTCCATTGCATATAAATCATTGAAAATCTTGTAGATTTTAATGGTCTTATAAAATTGGATCTTTCAATTGTGTCAAATCATTTTTGGAAAAGGGAAAGTTTTAATGAAAATTGACCACTGCCTTATCATCCTATTTCACTCCAATCCACCATTCCATTCCATTGTCCTTTGTTTTTCATATTCCCTTGTCAAAAGAGGAGATTCAAGAGAAAAACACCCTTGCTACCATTGGTGCGATTGTTAGGTATAATCCTAATGGGGTTAAAATTCTTCAATCTTACCCTTGAGCATGAGATCAATTGCAGAAGGTAGGGTCGCTTAGTTTCTTCAAAAAATTAGATGGGTTTGAGGATGAATTTACCAAGGCATGTTCTCATGCTTTTGATGGTTTAGAAGCCCAAATTGGGGACGTAGAGTTGATAATTATATTCTTTAGTGGCAGAGGTAACAAACATTCCCAGAAAATATGAAATTAGGTTCAAAGAATTGAAAAAACAAGGACAAGGAATGAAAAATATTCCTCCATAATCCAAGTATGGATACTTAAATATTTGAGAAATGAATACCAATAACTACACTTAATTCTAAATGGAGGATTATTTTTCTATTTATTCATAAATATGTAACTTCTTGAGGTCGATATGGCACAATGTTCTTTTACCATACTCGACTCTTAATGCACTTGGTTAGGTGAAATGAATTAAATTTACCATATTATCTAATCTGTAGCCTTAGAAAAATGCCCTCTAGCATATAGAGAGAGTTAGGGATATTGATAGGGCCCTATACTATCATGGGTTAGGGAAAAATCTTATAGAAGGTCACCTAAGAACCATTGGCGATAATTGGCAAAGTTTCCTGGTTAGAAATTGTAAGGTCCCTATAATACTAGTGTATTCCCCTATTATTATTGCCATTGTAGCCCTTATTATTATTGTTGCACCCATGTTGTCCCTGTATTGTTACTATTGTACCCCATAGAAGACCAATATTGTCATTGTTGTTCCCTTGCATTATTATTGTTATGTCCACTTTGATTATATTGTGACCCCTTAGACTCCTATATATAAAAAGGAGGTTTCGTCATTTGAATCATCGAAGAATTGTTCATTTGTGTAATGTAAAGGATAGTTTACCCTCAAATAGGCTGATTTTAAGTTGTTGATCTATCTTTTCTATCTTTTGGTGAGCTGGTTACATAGCATTTGGTATGAGAGCTTTGGATTCTAGGATTTCACTCCTTCAAACTGACCTTCATGGAATTTTCACTATAACAATTTTTCTATGAAGCGTAAGAAACTAAAAAAAAAGCCCGTTTAAGAAATGCTCTTGATGAATGTTGTATCCAAATTTCAGATCTTGCATCACTATATTTTCAAAGATATGATCCAAGGAGATTAGGGCTTTTGCAGGCTCCCAAATTCCATTTGAAATAAGTTACCTTGGGAATATCATGATAACTTACTCTCTGAGCATTAGATTCAAATTTCACAAAAATTGACAGAAAGAGGACAAAATTTAGTTTTTTGGGTATTGTTTTGAGGTCTGAAGCATGAAACCAGGACACATGGAACTTCATACAATTTTGTTCTACTGAACTAGTATATAATTTGATCATTGTCGAAGATTGGGCATAATGTTTTCTTGGAGAATTAAATCTCAATCAGACTTCTAGGGTTCGAAAGAGGACCCATAGGGCTACTACAAGATTAAATTTTATACCTTAGATATCAACCATTGCATAGATAGAACCAATTCAATATCGAGCTCCTACAAAGAAAAAAAAAGGTGTGTATTTGTTCAAAATTTTCAAAGTTTTGTTTGAAAAAATAATTTGGAGTGATTCAAAGGGCATAGTGAATCATAATACTCATTAATTGATGCCCTGAAGAAAGAAAATGGAGACCTCTAGTAAGAAACCAAAAACTTCTACTATGATTCATCAAAAAGAAGAAGAAATGCAACATGATATATCAAAATTACGAGACCAAGTGCAACAATTTTCGCTCTCACAAAGAGTAACCAAAATTGAAATGGAAGCTATGATGGATGGTTTGAAGAATGGCTAAATATTAGACATGGAAGGATTGAATACTAGCATGAAGGCTAATTTGGAAGACATGAAAGTTAATATGGTTGACATGAAAGATAATATGGAATATTTTAAGAATGGTTTAAAAGAAAACATGGATGGTTTTAAGGAAGGTTTGACAAGGTTTCTATAAGAAATGATTCTTAATGGAGAAAAGGTATTAGATGAAGCTCATGATGAGAGCAAAAGAAATGTTAATCATGATTTCATAGATTCCAACATTTGATCAAAGACCTACCATGTTCCAAAGATCGATACGAGGAAGTTTCATGGCAAGGATCTCATGAAATGGATACTACATATGGAGGAATGTTTTGATCTCCATAATGTGAAAAACACAAAAAAGGTACACATTGCAACTTTATATTTGGAACCCAATTAGTTTGTATGGTATCAATGGATTTTCTCTCATAAAGAAATTGTCACTTGGTCAATTTTTATGAAGGAAATGATGGCACATTATAAAGATACAAATACAAAAATCTGCTTTAGTCAGTTGATAAATCTAAAACAAAAGGGTTCAATGGTGGAGCACATTGAGGAATTCCAAAAATTGAATATAAATGTAAATGATATTCTCAAGGAGTATAACATTGATGTGTTCATAGAGACCTTAAAGGATAACATCGAACATGAGGTTCGCCTTGGGAACCTGATTCATTGGAAAGGGCATTCAGGCTAGTAAGAAAAAATGAAAGCAAATTTATGGCAAGAAGGAAGCCTACCACTCACAACAATAAAGATGGAATTACTGTTGCGCTTAGCCTTCCAAAACCTAAAATGTTGACACCATAACAATTGGAAAAAAAGAAGAGAAAAAGGGCTTTGTTACAGTCATGATAGGAAATACACTAAAGGTCATAAGTGTGATGAGAAGAAATTATTTTGCATAGATTGTGAAGAATAGGAAGGAAACTAACAAGAAACATCAAAAGAAGAGGATATACACTAGGAACCAATGCTAGAGAAATAATAAATGATTCCGACCATCTCTTGTAATGAATAGGAAGGAATTACCACTCCTCAAACTCTCAAGATAGAAGGACATATCAAGAAGAAAAAGGTAATAGTGTTGATTGAATTGGGTAGTACCCATAATTTTATTCATTGTAAGACAGCCAAGGAATTAAATTACATACTATATCTAGCACCAAAGTGTCATGTGATGGTTGTAAATGGAGGAAGCATAAATTTCTTTGAAAAGTGCCATAATATCAAGTTATCCATCGGAGAATATGTATTTAATAGTCAAATTCTTTCCATTCCAATGGATGGTGCTGATTTTGCACTAGGATTCCAGTGGCTCTAGTCTTTGGGTAGAATAGCTTTTAATTTTCAAGAACTTTTCTTGAAACTTTTTTGGGAAGGAAAGGAAGTTGAATTAAGGGGTATCACAGGGAAATCAGGAAATATAATAAGCTCTAAAAGCATATCACTTCTAAAGAAGGAACAATGAGGCATAATTTCATAATTATGTTCACTAGAGGTTCCCACATCGAAATCATCTATTTCTCCAGATCTCCAAAAAGTCTTGGACAATCATTACAAGGTATTTGAGACTCCCAAAGGTCTCCCACCTTTTTAGGATCATTACCATGCTATTCATTTGATTCCAAGAAGTGTTCCTCCAAACATCAAGCCTTCTGGATATCCCTATGCCCAAAAGAGTGAAATCGAACATATGGTTGCATAAATGCTAGAGGCTGGTATAATTCAACCTACTAAAAGTTCTTTCTCTACTCTAATAGTATTGGTGTACAAAAAGAATGGATCATGGCACATGTGTCCATATTATAGGGAGATCAACAAGCTCACTATTAAAGATAATTTTCCATTCCAATGATTGATGAATTATTGGATGAATTACATGGAGCAATTTACTTCATGAAGTTGGATCTTTGTTATCATGAAATCAGAATGAAGATTGAAGACATTTTGAAAAGAACATTTAGAGCTCATGAGGGTCATTATGAATTCTTGGACATGCTTTTTGGCCTTACCAATGCACCTTCTACATTTCAAGGTTTGATGAATTCCATTTTCAAACCCTTCCATAGAAATTTGTGTAGTATTTTTTTGATGATATACTAATCTAGAACAAGTCTTGGAAGGATCATGTTCAACATGTTGACAGGGTGCTCAAACTATTTGAGAAGAAATAATTATATGCAAGAACCTCCAAATGCTTCTTTGGAGTATAGGAGGTGGAATATCTAGGTCATATTGTATCTTATGAAGGTGTTTAGGTAGACCCTAGCGAAATTAAATCCATTAAGGAATAGAAAATTCCCACATCGATAAAGCATCTGCGAGGGTTTCTCGGGTTGAGAGGGTATTATCAAGATCTTTTTAGGGATTATGTGAGAATAGCAGCACCTCTAAATACATTGCTGAAGAAATATGCATTTTCTTGGACTTTAGAAGTAGCAATGGCCTTTGAACATCTTAAATAGGAAATGTGCCAAGGACCAGTATTAGCTACACCAAACTTCATGAAAACCTTTTTTTTGGAATGTGATGCTCATGAAATGGAACTAGTGTCCTCTTAATGCGAAAACGAAGACCCATTTCTTTTAAATTAATCCAATCAAAGGACAGTATTTACATAAATTTATTTATAAGAAGAAAATGTTGGCAATAGTACATGCACTTAAGAAATGGTGACCTTACCTAATGAGAAGACACTTCAAGGTAAAAATGGATCATGATAGTCTTAAATACATTTTAGAACAAATATTTTCTTCAGAAAAGCAATAAAAATGGTTCACAAAGATGTTGGGTTATCAATTTGAAATCATATACAGAAAAGGGAAGAAAAATGTTGTTGCAAATGCACTCTTAAGAAAGGATGAGGATGTGGAAGCAATAATTTGTGCCATTTCTATTATCCAACTAGATTGGATAAATGAGGCAGGGGATGAATGGAAGAATGAGGAAAAACTGTGGGCACTCATTCAAAATTTTCAACAACATCCCAGTACTTATGACACATTTAGGTGGGAAAATTAATAGATATGGTAAAAAGATTGCTTATACCTCTGTAATAATTCTCAACTCAAACAAAGTATTTTCTTGAATTGCACACCTCTTCATTAGGAGGGAACTCAATATTTTTAAAAACTTACCATAGGGTTTAGAAGGCTTTTTTTTGGGATGGCCTTAAATCTGATATTCAAAAGTTTGTGGCAGAATATTTGGTTTTCCAAAAAAATAATGTTAAAATAATTAAGACACTGGGTATGTTACAACCTTTATCCATTCAAGTCAATGTTGGGAGGAGGTTTAAATTGATTTTATCATAGGTATACCCAATTCTAAAGGAAAGAGATTCATCATGGTAGTAGTTGATAGAATTACCAAGTATGCACACTTTTGTGCATTATCTCATCCATTTAAAGCCAGAACGGTTGCTACTGGATTTATGGAAACAATACAAAAGCTACATGGAAACATAAGTATTATTATAAGCGATAGAGATCCCATTTTCATTGGAAACTTTTGGACGAAATTATTTTCTTGTTTGGGTACTTATTTACCTCATAGTTCATCTTATCAACCTCGATGGGAAGGATATCTTTGTTGCTTTGTAACTGATAAACAAACATAATGGGTCAAGTGGTTTCCTCTGGCTAAATGGTGGTATAACATTTCCTTCCATACTGTAGCAAAAATGACCCCATTTATGGCACTTTATCGATATCATCCACCATACATCACATCATATTTAAGAGAAAATTATATGTTTCAAGCAGTTAAAGATCACATCGAGCATCAACAACAAGTTCTTCAACTCTTAAAGGAAAACCTCATTTTCATGCATAATACAATGAAACAATAGGCAAATGAACATCGAAACAAAAGAAGTTTTGATGTAGGTGACTAGGAATTTATGTGACTCAACCGTACAAACAAATGTCCCTCTAGCAAGCTAAGAAGGATAATCAATTATCACCAAAGTGTTATCGTCCATACAAGGCGTTGCAGAAGATTGGTACTATGGCATACAAACTGGAGCTTCCTGGATCTTCCCGAGTGCACACAGTTTTCAATATTTTATGGTTAAATAAGGTTATAGCTGACAAGCTCTCAGTCCAAACAATATTTCCAGAACTTTACAAGGAAGGAAAAATCATAGTGGAACTTGAAGCAGTCATAGAAACAAGAAACGAATAGCTATTTAACAGATCAATTTCAGAGTATCTCATCAAGTGGAAGAACTTAAATGCTAAAGATTCCACATGGGATGATGAGAATTTTATACAGAAGCATTGATAGCTACTCAAGCATTGAGGACAACACTTTTTTTAAGGAGAGGGGCATTCTAGGCCCCTATAATACTAGTATATTCCCCGATTATTATTGCTATTGTAGCCCTTATTATTATTGTTGTGCCCATGTTTTCCCCATATTATTATTATTGTGCCCCATAGAAGCCCACTATTGTTATTGTTGTGCCCTTACATTATTATTTTTATTTCAGCTTTGATGATATTGTGATCCCTTAGACTCATATATATAGAAAGATGGTTTTTCATTTGAATCATTAAAGAATTTCTCATTTTTGTAAATTAAAGGAGGTTTCCCCATCAAAGAGGCTCATTTTGAAGTCATCGATCTATCTTTTCTATCTTCTTGTGAGTTGGTTGCATAAACAAATTTATTTCACAAAGGCACCTCAAGAGGAAGAAGTGAAAAACAATAAGAGGATGTAGAGCAGTTTAAAAGCCTGACCATGAAATTGTCATCAAAGAAGAGGGTTTGATTTCCAATGAACAATTGGAAATGGAAATTTCACTGGATGAAATTGAATATGATATTCGACTTAGCCAGTTTCTAAAAAACACATAAACAATGAAATGATAAACAAAATGTTAAGATTTTTTTTTTTATTCAAAGCACCAAACAACCAGAAAAAATTAGGGAGACAGAGGTGGAAAACAAGAAACAAGGGAAAATGTAGAAATAAGGCAACAAAACGAGCATTATGCAACAAGTAGTGGAGCCGGAACAAAAGGTAAGAAGAAACAAATGGATTTCCAAGAACTCAAATGAACACGCATGAGAAGAACCTCTAGATATTGCTAATATCAGTGAAGAATAACATGTGGATACAAAGGCAACAACAAAATCTCCATTTCATCAAGGTCTAAGTTCATCCAGAAAGACTTGTGAGGTTGATATTGTTCAAAAAGATATTTATGACTACATGGAAACATTAGAGAAAAGGGCATAAGAGAAGGTAAACTCTCCCTTCCAAGCTAAATCTAATGAAGATCCTTTACATGATGAAGTTCCTTTAACCCATATGGAAACCAATGCCACTCCTTGAGTAGAGAAGGAAACTGTTAATTCTCTGAAAAAAGACATTTATCAGTTACAACTATTAAACAAACATATAAATGAATAGAATGAGGAAATAAATACATAGAATGAAGTCTTGAAATCTCAAAATGATGCCATATTGTTGAGCATGTGTTATTGGTATTAAATGAACAAGAAGTTTAAGGCAAATAAAAAGGGTCTCAGATAAAAAGTTAAATCATTACAAGTAATACTTTTAATGAGGACATTGAGATGATCACTCAAAGTACAGAGCAAGGCAACAAAAACAAAGCTAAATGTTTGAAGCCAAACATCAGAAATAGTTCATTGACTGGGAATCTCTGCAGTTTTGAGGTTTTGGTATATAAGGACACGCAACATCCTTAGCGTGGGGGAATTTTGAGGTCTTGAATTGTCCTCTTTTCGACATCTCTTTTACCATCACCTCCATCTTTTCCATATGTAATTTTGCTACATTTCGAAGATATAAGGTCATATTGGAAATTCTCACGCATAATGAAAGGGATCATTTATTCATATCTTCTAATTTATTGTTTCTTTGTGAAATTTAATTAAAACATCTTTTTGGCTGCCCAAATCTACAAATTTTGTAGATAATCATTATTTTTACAACTCAACCCATGGTTATATAGGTTCCTATGAGCTTGAAGGAGAAAAAAATATATCAATCGATACGAAATCTAAATCATGTGGATATCCACCTACCACACCTACGTAGAAAATAAATTCAAACATTCAGTTGTCAATCAACGAAATTTCCATTTGTATTTTATTTATTTAGTTGTTAAGGATTAGAGACATTATAAATATTTCCTCGATATGGAAGATGAGGATGATTATTAAGAGCCTTAAGTTTGTAATTCTTGCTATCAACACCCTATTTCTATAAATACAAGTACTCTATACATATTATATTCCAATGCATTGCTGATTAGTTCGTTGATATAAGTTCTTTTATTCTTGCACTCAATAGGACCCTCCCCAAAGAGTTGTAAGCTAGTGTAGACTTTTAAGTTTCATTTCTTTCTCGATTTTTTTTTCAATTTGGTTGCAATTAGTTAGATGTTTTGCGAATAGTAGATGCTCTATTTTTTTATTCATTTTACTCATTACTACTTTCATTGTTACGTTAATGAGTGCTCAAATAAAATAAAGAATAAGAAAAAGATTCCTTCATAAATTGTTTGTTTGAATGCTTTCATAGCTTAGTCTCATATTTATTTTGATGCTTGGATTAACTCTCATTAATACTGTGCACACCAGTAATTTTTAAATATTAACCATTTGTTTCTTTTCAAGTTGAACTTGATTTTTTTAAAATTCCATTACTCGTATGATAATGTGTTAAATTATTAAAATCAAGTCCTTTTCTTATTCTATAACATAGAATTTCAATTCTGCAAAAGTAGCTTAGACTTTAAATATTGCAAATTAGCTTAGAATTTTGATTCTGCAAGGTGGCATAGAAATTTAATTATGTCCATTAGTATAGTATTTTCATTTCGCTGAGTCATAATACATTGTTAATATTATATTGGTAAAATAGTCATTTCAATTCCTAGATTAATGTTGTATGATTTAACTCTTTAGTTAAAAATAAAACTCCTAGCATATATAGTGTGTTCTGCAACCAACTCACAAAATAGAATAAAATATAGATTAATGACTTAAGAAATGGCCTCCTTGACAAATCAACTTCCTTTAAATCACATAAATGAAGAATTATTGGATGACTCAAATGATATGAGTCTAGGTGGCTACAATATAATCAAAGCCTACATAACAATGGGATTCTATGGGGCACAACAATAACAAAAAGTGGGATTCAGCTGATAAGTTTTTCCACTTAATGAGATACTATGAAATTAATCAATTCTATAGTTGTTGGGTTCTTGTTTCCATGAGAGCTTCAAGCTCAAATATGATTTTCCCTTCTTCTTCAAGTTCTAATAACACTGTTCGAACTAGGACCTTGTCACTGATAACCTTATTTAAGAATGAAACATGGAAAATTGAGTGTACTCAGGAACATGAAAGCAACTCCAATTTGTATGCCATAGTAACAATATTTTGCAACACCTTGTAAGGACCATAGTACTTTGGTGATGATTCATTATAATTCTTAGCTTGCTTGAGGGACATTCTTTTGTATGGTTATAGCGATAAAAATACCCAGTCACCTACATCAAAATTTTTTTCACTGAAATGTTGATTTTCATGTTGCTTCATTCGATTCTATGCTAGAGTGAGGTTATCTTTTAAGAGTTATAGAACTTGCTATTGATGCTCAATGTGATATTCGACTACTTGAACCTTAGGATTTTCTAATAAATATGATGTTATGTATGGTGGATGATATCCATAAAGTGCCATAGATGGGGTCATTCTTTCTATAGTATGGAAGGAAGTGTTATACGACCATTTAGCTAGAGATAACCACTTGAACCATTGTGTTTGTTTATGAGATACAAAGCTATGAATATATTCTTCCAAATATTTTTTCACTAGCTTAGTTTTGCCATCACATTGCAGATGATAAGATTAGCTATGACCTAATTGATTACCAAGACAAGAAAATAATTTCATTGAAAAAATTCGAGTGAAAATGGGATCTCTATCACTTACAATAATATTTGGGTTTCCATGTAGATTTTGAATTGTTTCCATAAAGGCAATAGAAGTTTTACTACCTTTAAAAGGATGAGATAATGCACAAAAGTTTTTATACTTTGTAAGTTTATCAACTACCACCATGATGACAATATTTGCTTTAGACTTGGATAAACTTGTGATAAAATCCACTGAGACATCTTCCCAACACTGACTTGGAATGGATAAAGGTTGTAATAGACCTAAGGGCTTAATTGTCTCAACTTTATTTTGTTGGGAAACCAAACATTTTACCACAAACTCTTGAATATCATATTTAAGGCCATCCCAAAAAATTCCTCCTTAGCTATGTGGTAATTTTTTAAAAATCCTAAGTGCACTCCTAAGGGGGAGGTGTGCAATTCCAAAAGAATCTTAATCCTAGGTTGGGAATTCTTTTAAATATATAAATGATATCTATACCATAATGAATCATTTTTCCAGCTAAATGTATCAGATGTACCAGGATATTGTTGTAGCTTTTGAATGAGCGTCCAGACCTCTTCATCATTCTTCCATTCATTCATTACTTCACTTATCCAATCACACTCGTGTTGTAACTACTACAACATCCTCTAGAATTTTATCTTAAACTCAATTTCGGAGCCCTCCTTGGTCTTGTACATTGTTGTCCTAAATATTAGAGCTTATTTCATGAGCTCTCTTGTAGTGTTTTGTTCCCTTTTGCATGTTGCGTTAACTGTCGTCTTTTTTCATCTTTGGCTATTGTGTAGTGTTTGCAATCATTTTTTGGTCATTTCAAAGGTATGTCTTTGTGTATATGATTTTTTATAGCTATGTAAACATCTATCGCACCTATAGACAAAGTGATGAATGTTGTCGCACAAGTGTCGTCATAGTCATCCCAAAGTTTACCTTAAGTGTCGCACTTGTCGTATCATGTCATAAAATAGTCACATAGAGGGAAATTCTTTGTTCATGCGTTTGGATTATCTATGTCGTGTGTTCTCATTAATACTGTGCACACCAGTAATTTGTAAATATTAACCATTTGTTTCTTTTCAAGCTGACCTTGCTTTTTTTAAAACTACATTGCTGGTATGATAATGCGTTAAATTATTAAAATCAAGTCGTTTTATTATTCTATAACATAGAATTTCAATTCTAAAAAAGTAGCTTAGACCTTAAATATTGCAAATTAGCTTAGAATTTTGATTCTGCAAGGTAGCATAGAATTTTAATTATGTCCATTAGTATAGTATTTTCATTTCACTGAGTCATAATACATTGTTAATATTATATTGGTAAAATAGTCATTTCAATTCCTAGATTAATGTTTGGTGGGCCCCAGTATTGTAGCAATAATGTTGCAACTCATGGGACTCCCTTCTTTACTTTTATCAACCCGGTAGTTCGTAACAAACTTGGAAGCGACGGTGTTGTATGAACAAGTACGAGCTCTTGCCGCAGCTGTCACTTGGTCAGCTGGCACAAGTCTGCTAGGAGCTCAGGCCAACTTCTATGAGCTCATAGAAGAAGATTTTTAATTGATGGATGAAAGCTAACTCAAAGGAGACTAATCTACTTGTAGAAAGAAGCAAAAAGAGGAAAGGAAATGTAAACTCTAGCAAACCCTAGTTTATCGACTAACTCTACTGGTGCAAGAAAAATGATGAAAGCTATAGAAAGGAATGCTATCAACTCTTAGAAAGGTAAAATGCATGTGACTAAGCTACTTCTGAAGTGAAATCTGAAAAGAAACATCTTTTGTATTTTTGAGTAAGTTGGCGGAATTATTGTCCATGTGCTTTAACTATTTTTGACTGTGCAGAGGTGAATCGACGAAAGGAAATTCTTGCAGGAGGTTGAGAAGGTTAGAAGAGGCCCTAAGGAGTCCCTAGAACCCTTTTGAAAGAGTTTCACAGAGTTTGGCTATCAAGAAACAGCTTTTGTGAGCTTCTATAGGAAGTCTGCAGGGGTTTTACTGGATGTTATGGAATTTCTACAAGATGTTCTGTAATTTTCTATAGGATGTTTCGAAAATAGTTTCGGAGGGTTGATTGAGGAAAAATGGTGGGAAAGTGGAAATGGAGGTTGAAAAAGGATGTTAAGGGGTCTAGGACTTGTTTAATGAGGCTAAGGAGCAATTGGATTTATTCGAGGAGGGGTAGAGCAATGTTGTACAAAAATATGGAAATTAGGTCAAAGTGGGAAAATGTGGCGAATGACAGGCAAGAATCATGGACTGAGGGTTGGAGCAGATTATCTAATGGAGGAAAGGTAGATGGAGAGGTAATACAGGTGCTCAGCAAGTTATTTCTGAAACTGAACAAACATAGACTCGGAAAATCAAGGACTTAGCTACTTTAACCTAATCTGATCTAAATAACAGCAAAGAAAATGAACATAAGTTTATTTGCAACGAAATCATGTGAAATAGCTATGCAAACTAATCAATCACGAACTTGAGCATGTAACCACAACTGGTATCAACTTCTACCAATGAGAATCTAACACTAATAATTGCATGATGAAGTAAAGACAATGTTTTTGGTGGCAGCAAGGACACCTTGGTCCCAGCTCATGGTCCTGCTGAGGGAGAGGTGAGATTAGAGGTGCTTGATAGCCTTTTTCTAAATATCTTCTCTGTTATGAACCTATCAAATCAATCTAAACATGAAAAGCCTTTTCAATCATCAAAAGCAACCTAAATAACAAAACAAGATTTAAATCTAAATAACTGATTTTATTCTAAGAATGCAACAAGAACACATAAAAGTAAACAAAGGAGGTATTGGGCACTTGGGTTGGGCCCAACCCCAAGAGATACAACCTCCTGAGAAAGATTAGAGCTGTTGCAAATCTGGATTCATCTTTATTTCTCAAGAAATAATAGTTACATCAAAAACTGTCTAGAAGAAAAAGCTTGAAAATGTGCTGAAATGCGGAGCTAACCTACTGCCTACAAACTGACTAAAGAATGACTAAAATCAAACTACCAACAAGCTAACTTCTACCTACAAAGTGAATAACTAAAATGAGGCCCTAAGCCTTCTTATTTATACAAATTGAGGACCCCAACAGTCCTCCTAAACTTTAGGGACTCGACTGCGAAAACTTGTAGTTAACAGTAACTTTACTAGCCCTCGCTTGGCTGCCCTTGTGATAATCGATTTGGTGGCCCTTGAACTCAGAGATGATGGTGGAGAATTCGAGGTAAGGGCCCATAAATGAAGGTGACACCTTCCTACAAATCCTCTCCACGAATTTGGCTGCCAGGTGCTCATTTAAACATTTGATTTTGTCTCCAAATTGACCAAAAAGACTGCATAAAGCACACATTAGACTTGTTGGCAGAATGACTAACCCAATTCAACCTATTAGCATAAATATAATAAAAAACATGCAATAAAATAATGAGAATGGTGGATTAAGTTGAATTAGGAGGCTGAATGAGCCCATATAATTATCCATTTTTGGGGTTCATCAATGTTCTATGTTTTATATCCTTAGTTAAAAATAAAACTCCTAGCATATATAGTGTGTTCTACAACCAACTCACAAAATAGAATAAAATATAGATTAATGACTTAAGAAATAGCCTCGTTGATAGATCAACCTGCTTTACATCACATAAATGAACAATTATTGGATGACTCAAATGATATGACCTCTTTGACATATATATGAGTCTAGGTGGATACAATATAATCAAAGCCTATATAACCATAATAGTGTTAGGGGACAACAATAACAACAGTGGGATTCTTGTTAGAAAATTATATATTACGGAGCAATGGAACACATAAAATATTGCAAAAATATAAACACAGAAAACGCTCGAAACAAGAGAGACACAGATATACGTGGTTCACCCAATTTGGGCTACGTCCACCTCGAACAGCCAGTCCTTCCTTTCTATTATCCAGCAAATGAAGAGACACAACCTACAGTAAAGCCGCTGTAATATCCTCTGTTTTCTCTCACAGTCTCACCTCTCTGTTTCTCGCTCACACACAGAATACACATCAATATCGCCGCCTCAAATACAATACCCTCATCCAAAGAGAGGGGTTGCCTTCTAGGGCAAAAAACCCTAAACTAAACATAAGTTCTACCGTTAGATCATTTGCCTAATGAACGGCTCAGATTGACTAGAAATTACTATACTTTTTCAAGGCAAATTTACATTTGTTTTTAGCCTCAGGGGCGCTGCCCCCGAGCCCCCGCCGGGGGACCGCTGGCCCCTGGACACCCCAGCCAGGGGGGATGGGCCCCCCCAGACCCCCGCGGGGGGGACAATTCCCCCCCGCGTGGAGGGGTGTACAAACCTTCCTGGGGTATACATCTGGCTGAAACAAAGACCTCTGAACAATCATGCTCCACACACAACAATTCTATGGGTCACAACAATAACAAAAAGTTGGATTCAGCTGATAAGTTGTTCCACTTAATGAGATACTATGAAATTAATCAATTCTATAGTTGTTGGGTTCTTCTTTCCATGACAGCTTCAAGCTCACATATGATTTTCCCTTCTTCTTCAATTTCTAATAACATTGTTTGAACTAGGATCTTGTCACTGATAACCTTATTTAAGCATGAAACAAGGAAACCTGAGTGTACTCAGGAAGATGAAAGCAACTCCAATTTGTATGCCATAGTACCAATATTTTGCAACACCTTGTAAGGACCATAGTACTTTGGTGATGATTCATTATCATTCTTAGCTTGCTTGAGGGACATTTGTTTATATGATTATAACGATAAAAACACCCCGTCACCTACATAAAAAATTATTTCACTAACATGTTAATTTTCATGTTGCTTCATTCGATTCTATGCTAGAGTGAGGATATCTTTTAAGAGTTAGAGAACTTGCTATTGATGCTCAATGTGATATTCGGCTACTTGAACCTTAGGATTTTCTAATAAATATGATGTTATGTATGGTGGATGATATCCATAAAGTGCCATAGATGGGGTCATTCTTTCTATAGTATGGAAGGAAGTGTTATATGACCATTTAGCTAGAGATAACCACTTGAACCATTGTGTTTGTTTATGAGATACAAATCAATGAATATATTCTTCCAAATATTTTTTCATTGGCTTAGTTTTCCCATGAGATTGGGGATGATAAGATTAGCTATGAGCTAATTGATTATCAAGACAAGAAAATAATTTCATTGAAACATTTTGAGTGAAAACGGGATATCTTTATCACTTACAAGAATATTTGGGTTTCCATGTACATTTTGAATTGTTTCCATAAAGGCAATAGAAGTTTTACTAGCTTTAAAAGAATGAGATTATGCACAAAAGTTTTTATGATTTATAAGTTTATCAACTACCACCATGATGACAATCTTTCCTTCAAACTTGGATAAACCTATGATAAAATCCACTGAGACATCTTCCCAACACTGACTTGGAATGTGTTATGAAACCAACTCAAGAAAAAGTTAGAAAAGATAGATCAATGCCTTAAAATTCAGCCTCTTCGAGGGGGCAACGTCCTTTACATTACACAAATGAACAATTCTTGGATGATTCAAATGACAAAACCTCCTTTCTATATATAGGAGTCTAAGGAGTCACAATATTAACCCAGCCAACCTAACAATAATAATATAAAGCCACAAAAATAACAATAGGGGTATTCTATGGGGCACAGTCATAACAATATGGGGACAAACGGGGAACACCAATATTAACAAGGGATGCAAATATAATAGTAATGGGGTATTCACTAGTATTATCAGGACCCAACATGCCCCTCTCCTTCAAAAAATTGTTTTCCTCAACGCTTGAGTAGTTCTGGATGCTTCTGTATAAACTTTTCATCCTCCCACATGGAATCTTCGGCATATAAGTTCTTCCACTTGATAAGATACTCCGAAATTGATCGATTTCGTAGCTCTCAAGTTCTTGTTTTTGTGACTGCTTCTGGTTCCAATATAATTCTTCCTTACTCATCAAGTTCTGGCAATATTGTTTGAACTGGGAGCTTGTCGCCTATAACTTTCTTTAAACATGAAACATGGAAAACTGGGTGGAATCGAGAAGCTGCAAGAAGATCCAATTTTTATGCCATAGTACCAAACTTTTGCAACACCTTGTATGGACCATTATACTTTGGTGATAATTTATTATCCTTCTTAGCTTTCTTGAGAGACATTTTCTTATATGGTTGTAGTTTTAGGAATACCCAATCACCTACATCAAAACTTCTTTCATTGCGATGTTGATCTGCCTGTTGTTTCATTCTATTTTGTGCCAACACAAGGTTATCCTTTAAGATTTGGAGGATTTTTTGTTGATGTTTGATGCGATGTTCTGCTGCTTGAACCTTAGAATTTTCTCTTAAATATGATGTGATTGATGGTGGCTGATATCCATAAAGTGCCATAAATGGGGTCATTTTTGTTGCTATATGGAAGGAAGTGTTATACTACCATTCAGCCAGAGGAAACCATTTGACCCATTGTGTCCGTTTATCATATACAAAGAACCGAAGATATCCTTCCAAACATTTGTTTACTATCTCAGTTTTCCGATCAGATTGACGATGATAACATGAGCTATGAGCTAACTGAGTACCAAGACAAGAAAATAATTATGTCCAAACATTTCCAATGAAAATGGGATCTCTGTCACTTACAATAATCTTTGGGTTTCCATGTAGCTTTTGAATTATTTCCATAAATGCAGTAGAAACTCTACTAGCTTTAAATCGATGTGATAATGCACAAAAGTGTTCATACTTTCTAAGTCTGTCAACTACCACCATGATGACACTCTTTCCCTCAGACCTGGGTAAACCTGTGATAAAATCCATTGAAACCTCCTCCCAATGTTGGCTTGGAATGGATAAAGGTTGTAATAGACCTGATGTCTTAATTATTTCAACTTTATTTTGTTGGCAAACCAAACATTCTACCACAAACTTTTGAATATCTGATTTAAGTCCATCCCAAAAAAAATCCTTCTTAACCCTGTGGTAAGTTTTTAAAAATCCTGAGTGCCCTCCTAAGGGAGAAGTGTGCAATTTCATCAGAATATTTTGTTTTAGCTGGGAATTCTTACAGAGGTATAAGTGATATTTGTACCATAACGAATCATTTTGCCAACTAGATGTACCCGACGTACTAGAATCTTATTGTAACTTTCAAATAAGTACCCAAACTTCTTCGTCATTCTTCCATTCCTCCCTTGCGCAGCGGAAGCGTGGTGGGCTTCTCAAATAGTTTTTTTTTCAACTTCTGAAACGTCGCGCCGAAAAAAAGTTATAGTGAAAATTCCACGATGACCTGTTTGGAGCAAGGAAACCCTAGAATCCAAAGCTATGATACCAAATGTTATGAAACCCACTCAAGAAAAGATAGAAAAGATAGATCAATGCCTTAGAATTCAGCCTCTTTGAGGGGGAAACCTCCTTTACATTACATAAATGAACAATTCTTTGATGATACAAATGAAAAGACCTCCTTTCTATATATAGGAGTCTAAGGGGTCATAAACATTAAATCAGAGCCTTACAATAACAATTAGATTAATGTAGGGCCACAATAATTAAACAAGTAGTGGGGCTTCTATGGGGCACAATAGTAACTAATATGGGCACAAACTAATAAGGTGGTACAACTTACAATCAGTAATGCGGGTAATCACTAGTATTATGGGGACCCAACAAGGACCCAGGGATACGAACTCTAAGTGGTGGATCTGTCTTTTGAAGGTTATGTGGATGATGTTGGATGACTATGTGTGATGTTTCGTAGATTCCATTTCCTTAAAGTCACCAAGGAAGTTGAATCTGATCATAGTGGCCTCTCATCGCATGTTTACCCCGACTAGCTGATTGCTTGGGAAGATATGGGAGGAGGGTGTTATTGAGTGGTATAAAAGCATGGTTCAACTCTCCAACTGAATGGGTTGAATATGTGTTGGTGATGCATGCATGTCAGTTTCATGTGTGTCTTTTATACTTGTCTTTCATGTGCTTGTTGCATTGGCTTGATGATTGATTATGGTTGTAATATGGTTTTCATTGAGACTTTGATATTGATTTCATGAAATGTATTTGAAATAAGTATGTGACTGAATGTGTATGGATTATATGTGGCTTACATGTTGATTTCATGGTACCTGCTTACATCCTTTTATGTTAGGTTACATTTTTTTAATATTTTGATTACATGCCTCAATCTTGTAGTTTTATTACAAGATTGCTTATGTTCAACTACATGCGTTTATGGATATGTGTAGTTGATTTGGAATCGCTTATGTGTCATGTTGGTTGCATGGAGTAATGGTTGTTGTCATGCATGAGGTCATGGTTTGTGTGGTTGATATTGTCATG